>LUCG01268837.1:0-13507 GCA_001633085.1 Carthamus tinctorius | reverse complement strand
AGAGATTATTAAAGGGGGACCACGGTCAAAGCCGCCTTTGTTGACCGGATGTGTGGCTGAGATTGCTTCTCGTTTTTTCTTAAATTGATATGCTTCTCGTATGAACCTCCCTCATATATATATATACATACATACATACATATATATACATATAGAGAAAGGTTCAAAAATGATCTTCACCACTCATCTGATCAATAAATGCGGCTTTGACCGGTTATGGTGGACGCGATCACAGAGGATTGACGCAATTCATGGAGGATGGAGACGATTAAAGTAAGGGAACCCAGTCAAAGTCGTCTTTATTGACCAGATGAATGGTATAAGGGGTCAAAAGTGTAGGGAACCTGGGAGGTATATTCATGTGAGTGCAGAGGGATATAGCTATCCCCTATTTGATATTATACAATAGAAACCTCTAAATTTGAAGAATTATATCTTAAACAATAGATTTTTTTAACCAAGATGTATTAAAAATAATCGTTCAAGAGATAAGTAATATTTTGTTAAACATAATAATATAGTTAATGTTAAGAATTGCTAGAATACAACAACCGTTGGAATTGTATGTAATTCATTTAGAGATTTTGACCGCTAGTACTATTTTTTTAAGGCACAACTATTGGAGATGCTAAGGGTACGTTTGTTTCTTAAAAGTTTCCTCTTAAAACCTTTTAAGTCTGAAAATTAAGAGGTTTGCAAAGTTAAGACCGTTTGTTTTATTTTTAAGAAAAAGACCTACACAACTCCAACCATCCTCTAAAATTTTAAGAGCTGCACTATCCACCTCTTATTTTTTAAACGTGAATTTAGACTTTAGACTTCTTAAAAAACAAACGACACCTAAGGAGCCGTTTACTAAACACTTATCTAGGTAAGTACTTACCAAGTCATATACCTTCTCATAAGCATATGACAAAGATCATGAACCTTACTCCAGTAAGAGCGAAGGCAAGGATGAAAGTCTTACCCGATAGTGATGGTCGTCGTCTCTTACCACGGTTAGTGCTTACCGGGTAAACCGTTACATAGGATTCTGTTTGTATGGACTAAAATCTTACTCGGTAAGTAAGTAATAGTGTTAATTTTGTTGATAAGCACTTACTCGGATAAGCATTTGGTAAACGAGGCCTAAGAGTCAAAAATTTACCCAATAAACACCATTGTCATACTCATCCGGCAAGGTAAATGACCTGGTAAGTGTTTAGTAAACAACCTCTTAACCTAATATCATGTCAAATGCGACCTCTATTGTACGAAATATGCCCGGAGCGTTCTTTAGACGGGGTAAAAGCCATGTAGAGGTAGGGTTCAGAAGCCAAGATGTACGTCCTCTACCCAAATAGAGAGTGGTTTTCATGAAGACCTCCGGCTTGTAAAACCAAAATTAAAAGGGAACAAGCTCGTGCAAGAAAACATGTAACGCCATAAAATCAACAAAAACGTCTACATAACAAAAGTAAATGTCCACATTACACAAGATAATGAAAACCCGCCCGAACAATTGTCTTTTACTCACCGATACAAACAAGGTTATATCAAGAAACAAGTAGCAACGCAACGCCTCATTCCCAAGGAGACTTGGGTTCTTTCTCAATATCATCCGCAATCCAATTTTGAACTCGTTTGACCACAAAGAAGTACTGAAAAGAGAAGCACAATATACATCAAATGAGCAAATATGCCAAAAGCATCAATAGCCCAGCAGACACCCGGGGTTACAGGTAGATACCAACCTTCTTAGAGGTCAAGGGTTCAAGCCATTGTGTGTTTTTTTAGCGCACACACACGTATATATAGGGTTGGGTTCAAGTGAGAAGTTGAGGTTAACGTGAGAAGTGGTTATCGACCGTTGGATGCAGATTGGATGAGATGCACCAGAAATGGAAAATTGAATAACACCCTGATAGCTCTTCATCAGGATGGTATGCACTCGTGATAAAAGTAAATTAAGTTGTTTTTTGGTTTTTATGCACATCAATGCACACGTGCATGTTACAAATTGCTTGTATACAAAAGTGCATACCGTCCAGATGAACCTGACCCTATTGCGTACACACACACACACATATATGAACTAATTATAAACCTTTCAAGATAACCGAAGCAAGTTAGATAGCTTACTTGGAATGCTAAGATGAGAGGGATGAACAGTTTCCCTCTATCATTTGCGTTTGGGCCATCAATTAACTTTTGGTCAACCAAAATGCTTTTGCTTTCATTGGTAGCAACTTCGGTGATAGTTTCGACTATGCTGGGAATCCAGGCAGTTCCATTCGGAAGAATCTAACATAAAACGCAAGCCAAAATCACAGCAAATAAAGATAAAACCATGTAGGAAAACATTATGGCAATGAATTACAACTAACCTTCTCATCACTATCGTTTTTATTACACCTGCTGCTGTTCTCAACCAACACAACAGGAACCGAATGCCCCTACAAGAATCAACAACATCAGAGTGCCCAGAAGACCATAATTCTAGCATCCTGAGATACATCTTAATGAAAAGATTGGAGTTACTTTACTTCCTTTAAGTAAAAAATTTAATCCCCCATAAGCCATCTGGAAGGATAGCCAGGGGTTATAAATGAGATGGCCTTTCATTGGGAAACAGTACCTTAACTTCACGTTTCTTGAACCGAACTCCAGAGTTTACAACTTTAAGAAGAGCCTCAGATCTTCTTGCAAAGAACTCATCATAACTAAGACAATCTGGTGGTGTGAGCTGAGCATGTGTCAGCACTACAATTCCTTTATGCCACATTTCTTTACCAAAACTCTCTGTTATGGCCTTAACAATCTGCCTATCCAAGTTATCCACCCTGTAGGCATCCAGCCGGTCCACATATAGCAAAACATCTATTGTTTTGTTCAACAGAAATCTGCTCAGACAACCACAATATGGAAAATCTTTAGAAGAGGCTGTTGGCATAAATGATATTCAATGTATGTAGCCTTTGATAATATGACCTCAATGTGTGTTATAATAGAAAAATAATCTTCATAGTTTTTTAATCAAAAATAATGATAGTCCAAGTTTGTAATACAGAACTTACAAATCCTAAAACAAGTGTCAATATTTCTATGAAAGTTACTCGCAGAACAGTGTCCAGTGTCCACTTTCAGAAATAGCTAGTTATAATTTAAAAAAAGTCAACTCTACCCTTAATTATGAAGCACAAATATGCTTTAACTTTTTTTCCCTGCCATCCCTATCACAAAAGGCCCCAAAAGAAAGTTGCTTTTGTCCTTGGAACCACTTATTCGGGGAAACGCAGACACATTGCTAGTGAGATGATATGATACTCTTATTATATATACACACATATGTATGTGAGACGATATGATACTCTTATTATATATACACACATATGTATGTGAGACGATATGATACTCTTATTATACACACACACATGTATGTGTGTGTACATATATAGGGTCAGGTTCGAGGGGAAACCTCGAAAACTAAGGAACACCCTGATAGCCTTTCATTTGGATGGTATGTTGTGCATACAAGTAATTTGTAACATGCACATGTGGATATGCACAAGTGAATAAATACCAAAAAACCACTTCATTTACTTGTATTTCAAGTACATACCGTTCATATGTTCCTCAGTTTTCCATTTTATTTAGGTTTCCCCCTAAACCAAACTATATATATAAGTTCAGATGCTCAACATAACCTTTTGATGAGTTCGAGGGCCTGATCATTGACATATCCTCCTTCAACAATGCCTGGCGTGTCAATGATATTCAACGTGAACCCTGACCGCTCACGGGAAACCATCACAGGTCTTGGCACATCTGACTGCAAAATCAAATAACCGAATCTAAACTAAATAAACTGAAACTCATTTCAGCATCAATCTGCAACTACGAGGCTACAACAATACCTGGAAGGCACTGACTGCGACTGCTCGTTCCCCAAGAATAGAGTTCACTGTGGAAGATTTCCCAACACCACCCTTTCCCATTACAAGGATAGTCAAACTGTCCCTCTCCTGCAGTATTGCATAAGCATATGTATAAAGCAATGGCAAACGTGCATTAAATTGAAATCTTTAACTTGGCACACAATTTAAGCAAGAGTTTTATTATTTTTCAGATATCTAAAATGCTCTTGAATCACCCAAATCAATATCATTAACTTCTTAAAGTCATTGTAATTTGTAATTTGTAATTTGTTTGAATACTCCCAGATATGGAAATGTTGCAATCAATGGAGCGATTGACTTTTCGCACCATTGTGTTTGGTTTTTCGCTTCACTTTGTAAAGAAATACCAAAAACTGCAACATGAACCATCACTCACGTAGCTTCATTTCCACAACCACTCATTCTTGCAAGTTCTTTCTAGGTGTTCAGCAAGAACAATGAATTGTTTCAACAATAATCCACACACCATGTTTAGAAAATTAGTTGCAAATATAGCCTCTTTACAAGAAAGCTCTTAAGAACTCTCAGAATACTTAAACCCTGGAAATTAGATTTTATGATAACTTTAACCATAAGTAAACAGAACAATTAGGGATTCGTTTAAACCTTCTCCTTCAGTTTTCCCAGCAATTCCAGCAACTTTGTCTGTGTGGCAAGAGGAAACTGCTGAATCCCACTCCATTCACGGGCCATCGAACCTGGCAGATTGAAAAACAACACAATTAAAACCCAATGTTTAACCATGTAAAAGTAGAACTAAATTAAAAAAACACAATCACATGTGAATAACACAATTCACACCCATAACAAAATAAAATAGCAATTCCACTTAAATTTACCCATCTTATGCATCCAATACCACAAATAAAACTGAATAAACTTGAAGACTACTCCTTCAGTTTCAAGATGAAGTACAATTTGACTTGAAATATCAAATGGATAGATTTACACCTTGAAATTTCAACACGGATTTCGACTTGTTTTGATGTCAAAATCAATTTAAGGGATAGCAGGGGATAAATGTACACAACTTCGAACACCAGAAAAACAAAATTTAAACTCAAATTCACAAAAGCAAGAAGATAGGGTTTTGGATCTTACCTAACTTTGGCGACAATCTGATATCTGCGACTTCAAATTGAACGTAACAGGAGAAGGTATTATGGATTTGGCGGTAAGTAGAAACCCTAAATTTCTGTAAGGAACACGATTGAAAGAGAGAAAGGGTTAAAGGAATGTTCGCTAGCACACGAGACGAGATTATCAACACAGGGTTTTTGAACTTTGTGAAATTTACAAAATGAACCCTTATAGATCTATTAATTAATGTGTTAGCCCATCAACGTTTCAAGTGTGACAAGTTTGGTCCTTTAAACATTTTAATCATCAAATCTAATGTTACTTGAAAATGGAACAAAACAACTTTTTATTTTGAGTAATTATATAAAAATCGTAATATGCTTTTCGTATTTTTTTGTGAAAATTGCACGATAAAAGTTTGTATTCATTATTTTATTTTATTTTGTGTCTGAGCTTATGACCCGACAAGATCAGGATTAAAGCATGTCTTTTTGTAAATTTGATTTTGTGTCCGAGCTTATGACCCGACAAGATCAGGGTTAAAGCATGCCCCTTTGTAAATTTGTAAACGTCCACAGGTTGTGCATGGAGGGATTGGAACCAGGGTTACGCACTATGAAACCCCCCAAGTCTTATCCACTCCACCACAACACTGATAGATTTGTATGCATTATTTGTTGTATTGAAAATTATTAATTTCATATATGCATTTTAGTAATTGTTTTATTTTGTATATATTTTTATAGGGTCGGTTTATGTCGTATCTTTGAAATTTCAATGTAGTTATTAATTATTCTCAGAACATTAACTATGTTTTATCAAGACTTAGAATCACGTGTGACCAAACTATTTTTCTAAGGCTCGTAAAACCAAAGTTTTACACTTGAAACTTCACAACAAAACATTGTGAAAGTAACTTTCACAGTGTTTCTGCTGTGAATGTTCGGATTTTTTTTACCTTCATAGCGTTTTGATGTGAAGTTTCAAGTGTAAAAAATATGGTCTCACCAATCTCACGAAAACATGTTCGTCTCACATAAACCTCACCCATGGTATCAATCTTAAAATTGGAATTAATTCATTTGATATTTAAAATCAAAATAAGAGTAAGAGTAAAGAACAAATAAGTTATACCCATCATCATTAATTCCGATCCGACCTTGCTATATCAAATGAAATATATCATCTATCTTAGACGGGCAATTTGTTATGCATTGTAAATTTGATTATTATGATTCGAAATCATGATAATTGGTTTGTTATGTTTTGCCTAATCTAATCTAAATGTTATGATCTTTTTCTTATCAAAAATAATTGTTGTTAAAGAAAATATAAAAAGTTGTTACAATAAACTTATCTTTAAAATAAATATAAATTTTCTAACTTTAGCCAGTTCCACTTAGTTATTTGAATTTTATTTGGACTATTATAGTGAGTCATTTTGAAAGCCCCACATGTAAATAAGAGGCTTGAACAAAAACAAAATAGTTAGTTGGTAATTTGGTAGAGCAATTTTATTATGTGATGTTATTTAACAGGAGACATGAATTGCTATGAATATGTGACTTTCTCACACTCACACATATCTAAACACAAACTTATCAACATTAGAAAATGAAACAATATTCTTGTTGCACCAGATCACTTAAAGCGTAGTTCATGGGAGGGCTTAGATCAACATTAGAACTATTTGATATTTATGTAATCTTAGATCATTTAGAGCGTGATTCATGGGAGGGCTTAGATCAACATTAGAACTATTTGATATTTATGTAATCTTAGTTTGGCTGATTGTTATAAGATGCATCAGATCAATTCAATTCTCCTTTAAAGCGTAATTCATGGAAGGGCTTAGAGGACATTTGCTTGAAATTTGATGAAATTTGACCACAGTACATTTGGTTGTTAGGAATTCAATTCCTTCACTTAGGTCAAGTAAACAATAAATTCCTTTAATTGTGGAATTCAAAGAACTCCACCAAGTTCGTTCCACAAACCAAATATCACAAAGGAATTTGTCATTCCAATTCCATCAGATTTGATTGAATTCCACAAACCAAACAACCCCTAAAAGTGAAAGGGTTCAAATTCACTTCTTACACAAGCAAACTTCAAGAAAGCAAGATCGTATACTTGAATGGATGACACAGAATCATAAGCTAATGATTACTGATCAAATCAAAACAACATAATTCTAGTAAGCTATGACTACCAAACAAACCAAACAGTATAATCTAGTCCAAAGTACCAAAGTAACTCCTTAAAACGTCAACTTACCAGCCAAACAACATACTCTAAGGTTGATGATGATCTAAA
The DNA here is from genome assembly GCA_001633085.1 of Carthamus tinctorius. Lineage (NCBI taxonomy): Eukaryota > Viridiplantae > Streptophyta > Magnoliopsida > Asterales > Asteraceae > Carthamus > Carthamus tinctorius. Next base: position 6,173 of record LUCG01268837.1, on the reverse strand, counting down.
TTCAGAACCGCAATTGATCAGATCATCTTCCTTCCTCTTCATCATCATCATCACCATCAATCGAACTTGTGGTTCTTCTTCTCTTACTCATCATTTCAGTTTCACCCTCTTTGTCTTCTTGTACCTGGATCACGCACATTAAAGATCTAAGATTTGAAGAAACCTAAAAAGAAAAAACATCCTACAAGGTTGATGATATAAATTCAGAACCACAATCAAACTCAGATGGTTCTTCTTCTTCAATCCAAGTCACTTACACTGTTCCTCTTTTTGTTCCTCATTGTTGCTTCATCTTCTTTGTCTTGTTCCTGGATCACACACAGAAAAGATCAAAATTTGAAAAAGAACCCAGAAAGAAAGAGATCTTTTTCTCAAAAATACAAAACTTAGGTCGACTTACCAAGCTTGACGATCTAAATTCAGAAAAACCATACGCAGATGGTTCTTCTTCAGTGTCACTCGGCGGTAGGAATTCCATCACCATTTCCGCTTCATCTTCTTGGTCTTGTTCCTGGGATCACACACAGAAAAGATCAAAGTTTTGAAGAAACCCAAAAAGAAAGAAAGAAAGAAAGAGATAGATCTTTTCTCAAAAATACAAAACTTATGTCCACCACTTAGCAGTGAAACATCATCCTCCAGGCTTGATGATCTCACCTCAGATGATTCTTCTTCCGAACTCAAATGGATCGAGAATAATTGTTCTTCTGCCTCAGTATCAGAGTCACTCGCCTGTATCCAAATCTTCCTCAAATGGTCTTCATCTGCATCTATATACTGGATCACACACAAAAAATATCGAGATTTGAAGAAACCCAAAAAGAAAGAAAGAAATGTTTTCTCAAATATACAAAACTTACCTTGAGTTGTACCTCAAGAGCACAAAGATCTTGCAACCAAAATCCTTCCGGAGAAGTGGCTACGATAGAATCACGCAATACCTTTTTTGAATCCGTTCAGCATGCAGCTGATTTTCATACTAGACGGTATGGAATTTCATATACAAGTAAGCGTTATCTTCAAACAAAGGTTCCTTTGGTAAAGCTTTATACTCTTTATCATCCTTAAGATCAGCATACAGCTCTTCTTGCTTTTTGCCCAGATCGATTTTTCACGCCAAATATTCACGAATGAACCTGCATTGGTCTTCCAGTTGCAACAAAGCCTTGTCAATATCATCAAGCAGAGCCAACTGTAATCCATATAACAATCATAAATTAGTAGTTGGTGCAACATTCAAAATATAGAGTAATATAAAACTTGTCTTTCTTTCCTCATAACATTCGAGACGAAGGTGATAGAACTCCATTAGGACTGTAAGTGAAATAAAACGGAAAAATTAATATATTGGATCGAATAATTTGGATATGGACATGGATATTGTGTCAATCATACTTACTTTCTTCAGGGGTATCAAATTTCTTTTTTGCACCATTCTTGTCAAGAAGGTACATGTTACTTGTGTCTAAATTGGTAGTTAAGTTGAGCTTGATCTCAAACCCTTCATTCTTTGCCAAAGCCATTTGATCAGAAGACATGACAACTTCGAATGTTTCATCATAATAACGAGTGTATTTCTGCAAAACAGAAGCTTCCCAATAAATCCATAAAGAATCACCAAATGTAAATTCAAAAGTTGAAGTTGTTAATCTACTACTTGAATGATCGGTTTTTTGTTGTCTGGCCCGGGGAAAGCAGCTGCCTCCAAAAATTTCGTATACTCTTCAACACTTCTCCCTATTGGCAGCTCAGTGATGATGAGTGTATTTGGTGCATCAGGTTTTATACCTACAACTCCGATAGTGGTGTAGGAAGTTCCTGTGTCTTTCCTAATTTCGCCTTTGAACCATCTATACCATGGAACCATAGGCTTCAACTGTCTATGGTAAAATAGACGCCTAATGTTGTCAATGATATCAGGTGGGTTATAATTGGCGCCCATCCCCGCTTGAATCCCGTTGACCAAAATCATTGGAATTATAGGCATGAACCTGTCACAAGAACGATATTATTGTTTAAGAAAGACAAGCACAATAATATCATGTTTAATACAAAACCACAACAAAAGTACCACTTGGTAAGATGCTCAATGGGTTTCCCATCATCTCTCTCGGAGAGGTTCATCTGACCGATCGAAAAGATTCTTGGTGAACCACGACATTTGGCTGAAGATATACTTGTTACGTACACCGTGTGGGTAAAAAAGGTTGAGGTTGTTGGTGCCAGGATAATTTTGAGCCATGGCAGTCATCATAGTTAAAAGATGTTCCTTCTCATAAGGAGAATGCTCGGACACATAATCACAAAAGGCTTTTAGTTTCTGGTACTTGGGGTTCTTGAAAGCACGTAATAGAAGCATTCTCTGCACTCAATATGGTCTGAATCGATCACTCCCCAACCCATCCCCCATTTCATTCAGATACCCTTTTTTTCCCCACTTTGCCCTCGTTTACCCTCGTTTTCCTTCTCGTGATCTCGTCCCAAAACCTCTTGATTCACTCCATGCTTCTCTCCATCGTTCCTGATGTCTCGTTTCTCTTCATATAGAAGCAGCAACGATTGCCTTTGCATATCAACGAAATTGGTATTTAACGATTTGGATTTGATATCACCTGTTACAATATATTGTTTTTCTTCTATGTTTTCATTTGTTTGCTGCAATATTCTTTTTTTTTTCTTCGATTCATGCCTTTGCACCCATTGTCTTCGTTGATTCAAAGAGGCAAGACCCTTTTTTCCATAAAAACTCCATTATATTGTTGTTGATGTTTCAAAGTCTATAAGAAAACTATTGATGCTTCAAAGTCTATAAGAAAACTATTATCGTGAAGGACTTGAGTAGATTTAAAATTTGTGATCGAAATGGAATTATTTTTGGAGTTTGTATATGGACCATAGTGTGAAGTTCATGACGAAGTTCAGATGTGGCCACTCTATCGCATGCCAACTGCTCGATATAATGTCTGAAAGAACTTCAACAGTTTTTCATTTGCTCTTCTGCTAGATCCATGGTTCATCCATTCAATCCAAATATGATATCCAATGATGCCTAATGTCAGATTGTCGTATTATATTATTGATTAATACTTAACGGTTTTTGCATTTTGTGCCTATCTTGCTCTTTTTTCCAGTCGGGTGGACCGGTGGGTATTCCGATGGAAGCTACCGAGCTGCGTTGTGTGGGACTCTGAAACCAGAGGAATCGCAAAAGAACTCAAGGATAAGGACTGTTACTGTTATAACCAGCGTTTGCTGGTCAAAAAACGGTCATCAAAAACTCGTTTCAGCTGCCGATAAGTCCTTATGTCTATGGGACGTTGTGAAAGGAGAAAAGATTTTTTGAACAACACTTCACCAAACCCCTTTACAAACCCGTTTACATCCCGGCTGGCTCCTCGTAGTCAACCCTTTGCCTCGTTTGCCTTTCTCCTCCGCCCCCATGATCGTCGATTTGTGCAACGAAGCCACGACCACGCTCCTGATGTCATTGTTGGGAAATTCTTATGATCAATCACGTAGACAATCGTGTTCGTGGGGTCGTCCCGATTTCTGAAGTTTCAACACAGCAATGGTCACATTTGAGTCTGGAGTTTGCCTCGAAGCCTACTCGGCGATGACTAGTGCTGCAGCTTGGCCTGTTTTGCTGTTGCGTGAGGTGTTTACACTTCGTAAATTAGCTGTTTGGGTTGTTTTTTAGTGGCAAGATTTGGCTTTATGCTCGGTAGCGGTTTTGTTTTCAGTTTGGCTGTTGCTTAGTCCTTATTTTTGCTCGGAGTCTGGTGTACTTTCTGGTGGGTTTTGTTGTAATACATGATTTGTTGTAAAAAAAATTGTTTTCTTATGTGGGTACCGATTTCGCGTTATAAAAAAACTCATTTAGAACTTTGTCAAACTATAACTATTATTCAATACAGTCTAAGGGTAAACTAGTAATTTTGTATCATTCAGACTGATGATTCATAACTGTTTCCAAACAACTATTTTAATCTGACACTTGAATCATACAGGATCTTTTAACCATACTGACCATTTAATCATTCAGGACTAAATCATTTAGTAACTACCAAACAACCCGATTCCTAAACCCAACACCACCACCACCCAAGGTTGATAAATAAATTAGAGTAAATTACAATTTGGTACCTAAGGTTTAAATAAAATTGTAGAATAACTCCTGTAAAAGTAAAAAGACGCAAATACCCCTAACTTAACTGAGTTTTTTAACGAAGTTAACGACCAGGGACCATTTTTAAAGCAAAATGCAAACAATAGGGACCTTCAGTATAGTTTTTAAAGTTCAAGAGCCATTTTCATTGATTTTTATAAACCTCAGGGACCAAAATTGTAGTTTACTCTAAAAAAATGAATCAGCAGGAACCTACTCCTAATCTACTCTATTCCTAAACTATACCTTTTGTCCACGGCGGGACTCGAACCCATGACCAAAGACCAAGGGAAACACCTTATACACCTAGATACCGCTAGGCTAGAAGCCCTTTGGTTCCAACCTAACACTAGTTGTTAAGCTATTTTGGTGTCTGAAGTTAGAACTATTTTCAATTACAAAATGGTTATTTAAATTTGTTACTTATGTAATCTTAGTTTGGTTGGTTGTTATATTATATTTTGGTTATAAATATTTATTAATATTATATTATAAATTTATAAGGTTGGTTTTTCGATGAAAAGTTAATGTTAACTAAGAAGTGGTTATCAGTCGTTGTATGCAAATTATGATGAGATGCACTAAGATAAGATGCACCGGATCTATTCCTTCTAAAGCGCAATTCATAAGAGAGCATTTGCTTTACAAAATGAAATTTGATGGAATTGTAACCGATCAAGAGAGTTTGACTTTGAAGAATTTAGAATGAAATTTGATGGAATTTTACCACACCTTTGGTTGCTAGGAATTAAATTCCTTCACTTATTAGGTCAAGGAACGATAATTCTTTAAATTGTAGAATTCAAAGGATTATATCAACTTCATTCCGCAAACCAAACATCACTAAAGAATTTGATAAAAGGAATTTGTCATTCCAATTCCATCAAACTCCTTTGAATTCCACAAACCTTTGAATTCCACAAACCAAACAGCCTCTAAAAGTGATAAAAGACTTCAAGAAAGCAAGATCGCTTAATCGTAAATAACCCTTTCTAGTAACACCAACTTCAAATATACACATATCTCAAACCAGAATATGAAAATAACCACATAAGCCTACACAAATTAAGTGTATGTATAATGTATGTAGTGTAGAATACAATTAACACGAATAAGTAACAAAAAAAGGTCAGCTACATTACTCGTCTTCTACCCATACATACCCATCCTGGAAAGGATTAATTCTTGTAGCGAAAAAAATACCACCGCAATTTACACGATATCAGCATCAAGAACACAGACCAACCTTTCCATAATCAATGGAAGGAATAACCATCTGAATGCAACAAACGATGAAAGAAACCTTAACTTCACCTGGCTGTATATAAATAATATGTGTATTTTACAACTCAGCCTTCTCCTTTACTTGTGTTCGTTAAGGAACCTTGCTCTCGTTCGTCTTGCTGCCCCTAAACGTTGAAAGAGAGAAGAATGACCTTGTTGCTGAAAAACAAAAATACCACACCATATTGAATTTTACCAAAGTCGGCTATCGGAAGCAACCAACAAATCCAAACAGATACTAATTGCCACCCTCACTTCCATTCCAAAGTATTTTAACTAAACCAAACGAACCCAATAAGCTTTGATGGTCGAATAATTCATGAATCAAGGTTTACTTGAGATGGACGTATTTGGTACTTGGCAGCTTCAACTAATTTCAGTTCTTCGTTCCGTTTGGGGTTTTGTTAGTGTTTGCACTCTAAGGTGACGTTTGTTTTTTAAAAGGTGATGAAGTCTAAAGTCTTATTTTACTTTATATTTTTAAGAGGTGGTGCTAAAGTCTTAAATTTGAATTAATAAGACTGTTTATTTTTGTAAACTGACAAACGTATGAATATATATAATTGTCTATTTTATCCCTAAAAAATTTAACTTAAATACATCAATTGTAGTGAGCATCGATGATCTAAGAAAAAAAGAAACTAACGAAAGGATATTCACTATTCAAGATGTGCTGGAAAGCCAACACACAAATCTACAATCTTCATGTTTTGCGTTTTTCAAA
>LUCG01268798.1:3773-17513 GCA_001633085.1 Carthamus tinctorius | reverse complement strand
GAGGGACCCAGAGTGTTAAAACCACCAAACCACAGGGACCAAATATGTAATTTACTCTTATTTATATATTAAAATAGAAAAAGGTAACAAAGAAATGGAAAGGGGGTCGCTAGGGTCTGGCAAAAGATAAAGAAATATGAAGACAAGACAGGCAGGCAGCACGCGAGCTACTGGGCAGGGATGTTTGGCTTAATGTACAACTCTCAATGCACAATGTACAAGTGCTGGATGGAAAAGAGCAGTGCACCGACCCTAAATGAATGATTAAGCCCCTTCCCTTCCCTTCCCCCATCTTTGTTTTCTAAGAAAATAATGCTCTACTCATCATATACTTACTACTACTACTGCTGCTATCTTTCTTTATCTCTCTTGCCCTCCTCTTTGGGGCTTTGTTAATTATCAAGATTTGGCTTTCCAATTAAGACCACAATATCTGCCTGCAAACAGCCATCGACAACATTTTACCAGTTGCAGCTGCTGCACCATGTCTGCCAAATCCAAGTAAAATTTCTTGAGTTTTTAGTCTTGTTTTCTTGTTGTTATTATGCAATCTTTACTCGATTGGGTTTGTTTCCATTTTGGATTTAGTTCTTAACCCTTTTTCCCCATTTGGTTCTTTTTCAGTAATCTTGGTTTTTACTCTTCAGATCTGCCCATTTTTTACTACCTTTTTCCCATTTGGATCCATGTTTTTTCAAGAATCTTGTTTATTACCCTTCTTTTTCTTGAAAGCTAGCAACTTTACCTTAATATCTGTGAAATTTCAAGATCCCAGTTTCTGGGTTTAATTGCTATCTTGTTTGCTTTCTTTGGTTTGATTTTCTTGAAATTCAGTGGAAATTTTGGGTTTTTTTGTTCTGCATTTGTTTGCTATGTGTTGTTAAAAGTTGTATCTTTTTGATCTGATCTCACTTGTGTATGCTTATGCTTATGTTCATGACTTAATATCATATGATGAAATGAATGGATCCCAAAGTATGAGCTTGCCAATTTCGGTGAGAGGTGTGAGAAGTACTTTTAGACCCTTGATCATTTATAATCAAATACCCTCTCATGAATTGGGGCTTAAAAGGGATTTTGCATCTCATCTTAATGTTATCTGTTTCTCATCAATGGTTGATAACCACTCCTCACATTTCTCACCAATTTGGCAATTCACATCGAAAGTTGGCTCCCAAAGTGTTTTTTGGGTTCTTTATGTTAATGAATTGTGAATAATCAATAATGTCGAAATTCGGACAGATCTTCTTCGTCCGAAACTCCGCCCGCCACCAAAATCCCGATCAGCAAAACGTCACCGGCAACCCCCCGAGTCAGTAAACTCGGTCGGGGCGTGGCGAAACCCGACACCGATTCGCCATCGCCCCTCCAAACCACGAGGGCGTCCATCGAACGCTCTCCCCGACCCGTTGCTTCAAAGACCCCCGTGGATCGCCGGTCCCCAAAGATCGAAGTAAGTTTCTTTAATAGCATTCATTTGAATACCGAATGGGTATCGTATTCTACACGATCACATTGGTATTGTTTGTTTTTTAAGAGCTCTGAAGTCTGATTTCACATCTAAAAAATAAGAGGTGGATGGTGTACCTCTTAAGATTTCAGAGGACGGCAAGAGGTTTTCAGATCTTTTCTTAAAGTTAAAACAAACACTCTCAAGTCTGCAAACCTCTTAAATTTTTCTGACTTAAGAGGTTTTAACTTTTGAGAAGTATTTTATAAAAAAACATCCCCATTGTTTCAAAATCGTGACTGATTTATCTCTTTCGGTTTTTCAGAAACCGGCCCCACGGGGGGCGGCTGGGGCGGCGGCAGCACCGAAGGGGGCTGAGTTACAAGCGCAATTGACCGCTCTTCAAGATGATCTCAAAAAAGCCGAAGAAAAATTGGCTTTTGTCGAGAAAGAGAAAGCAAAGGCCGTTAACGAGCTGAAAGAAGCTCAAAGATTATCCGAGGAGACTAACGAGAAGCTCCGAGAGGCCATCGTGGCCCAAAAGCTGGCTGAAGAGAGCAGCGAGATTGAGAAGTTTCGGGCGGTCGAGATGGAGCAAGCGGGCATTGAGGCTGCCCAAAAGAAGGAAGAATCGTGGGAAAAAGAGCTCGAATCCATTAAGACCCAACATGCTTTAGACACGGCTGCTCTTATTTCCGCCACAAAAGAGCTCGAAAAAGTGAAGCAAGAATTGACGATGACTTGCGATGCTAAAGATCAAGCTCTTACACACGCGGATGATGCCACGAAAATTGCCGAAATCCAGGTGGCGAAAGTGGAGACGTTGTCGAACGAGATCACGCGATTGAAGGCGTTGCTGAACTCGAAGTTCGAAACGGAAGCCGATCGAAGCAACAAGTTGGTGTCAGAGCTGAATGCAGAGATTGATGGTTTGAAATTGGAAGTGGATCGAAGTAGCGAGTTGGTTTCGGAGCTGAAATCAGAGATCGAGAAACTGAAATCCGAGGGTGACGAAAACGAGAAGTTGGTTTCCGAGCTGAAATCGGAGGTCGGACTTTTGAAATCGGAGGAGGACACGTTGAGATCGGAGATCGAGACTTTGAACGAAGAGCTAAAGAAGGCAAAAGTTTACAAGGAGAGATTACTCGAACGAGAGGCTTCGTTTGAGGAGATAAACGTCGAGTTGGAGGCCGCCAGAATGTCTGAATCATACGCCCGTAGCTTAATGGAGGAATGGAAGAGCAAAGTGGAAGAACTCGATTTGCAAGCGGAGGAAGCGAAACGATTAGAACGATCCGCAAATTCTTCTCTCGAGTCGGTCGTGACGGAACTAGAAACGAGCAATAATTTGCTAAGGAACGCGGAGTCTGAACTCGCGTCGCTTAAGGAAAAAGTCGGCTTATTAGAGATGTCAAATGTGAGACAACGAGGTGATCTCGAGGAATCCGAACGCAGCCTTCAGAAAGCCAAAGACGAGGCGTCTGAAGCCGCGAAGCGGGCTGAATCGATTAAGTCGGAGCTCGAAACCGTGAAGGAGGAGCGGACCCAGGCTCTGAACAACGAGAAACTTGCGGCCGGAAGCGTTCAGACGCTTTTGGAAGAGAAAAACAAGCTCATGAGCGAGTTGGAAAACTCGAAAGACGAAGAGGAAAAGAGCAAGAAAGCGTTGGAAAGCTTAGCATCGGCTTTACACGAAGTCTCAGCCGAAGCCCGGGAAGCGAAAGAAAAGCTTCTCGCAAACGAGTCGGAGAACGAAAACTACGAAACGCAAATCGAAGATCTCAAACACGCGCTCCAAACGACCAACGAGAAGTACCAAAACATGCTCGACGACGCAAAACACGAGATCGACATGCTCATGAACACGATCGAGAAAACGAAAAGCAGCCATCGCGAAACTGAATCCGAGTGGAAGGATAACGAGCGACGGTTGACAGATTCCGTCGAGCAATTGAGGGAAGAAAACGCTTCGCTCGAAAAGGAAGTAAAACGGTTAGCGGGTTTGCTTAAAGAGACTGAACAAGAAGCTTACGAGTCCAACGAAGAGCGGTCACAGCTCAAAAACGTATTAAAAGAAACCGAATCGGAAGTCACGTATCTTAAGGAACTTCTTGGCGAGGCGAAAGCCGAGAGCATGAACTTAAAAGAGAGCTTAATGGATAAAGAAAACGAGCTGCAAAGCCTCGATCAAGAGCTCGCCGAGCTCAANGCTCAGAACCCGAGAAGCGGAATCCGTCAAGAAAGTCGAGGAATTATCGAAGCTGCTCGAGAAAGAACGGGTCGTCGAGGAAAACGACGACGTTACCGACAGCGAGAAAGACTACGACATGCTCCCGAAAGTGGTCGAGTTCTCCGTACACAATGGAGACGGAAAAGACGAGATCCCGAAACAGGATCAAATCCCGAAAGAAACACCGTTGACCGAAAACGAAGTTGCTACGAAAGAAGTTGGGGTGGCGAACGGGGACCATAACGAGGAGGGTGAGAAGGGGAAGAAAGATTCGGTCGAGGTCGAATTCAAGATGTGGGAAAGCTGCAAGATCGAAGAAAAAGACTTGTCGCCCGAGAGAGACGTGGACCCTACTCGTGAAGAGTCTTTCGAGGATGAAGCCGATTCGAAAACGGAAGGCGGTGACGGGTTCGATCAGATAAACGGAACGGAAAACGCCGACAACGGCGGCGGTTCGCCACCGTCGAAGGAGGCGGCACAAGTGAAGAAGAAGAAACCGTTTATTCGAAAGTTTGGAAGTCTGCTGAAAAAGAAGAGCACGGGCAGTAGCGAAAAGAAGTAGCGAAAAAGAGGTATATCGATGTTCTTTACATGTGGTTTTGTGTCGGTTTTTTTTATCTTGTTCGATACAATGTTCTTTTTTTTTTGTCGTTTTAAACAACGGGTAATTACGTATCATGGTTGGAGATTTGTTTGTTATTATTATGATTATGATTATGATTATTAATTTGTGTATGGTAAGTTGAGATTTGTTGCAATTTGAAGATGAAGAAATGATCAACTTAGATGTCATCTGGGTATTGTTTGTGTTGTATTTTATTTGATATGATCTGTTTACAGTTGGTGTGTGCAAGTGCTGAATCAGTTAAGCAGCCTCAGGCCCATGTGTTTGCAAGTGCTGTGTGAATCTTTAGAGGGGCAATGCTAAGGGTACATGCACATGGATACTCACTTTTAAGTGATTGTCCAAATATAACAAGTACCAACTGCCAGCTTAATAAGTCAGATATTTATTTCAGCCATGTGGTACAGCACACCAAATTTTCCTTCAGACAGTCTGCTCCATTTTTAGTCTACTTTCAATCTCATCAGGTATTGCTTAGTCCAACTTAATCCTTACCGGGTTGTTGGTGATTTTAGTTTCATCAGTCATTTGGTGGAACTGTGATTTACTTGAGACCGTTAAGAGTTATAAAGGCAAACATAAGTGAGTTAGGAGGTGCAGAGTGCCCGCTCATAAATGTTGCCCCTCTCTCCTTATATTGTCGTCATAGAGGCCAGGTTCAATGGGGTTGCACCCCCTTGCAGGATTACAAGGGGCAGAGCCACTTGGCAGCGGTCCCGCTCACCGTTCAGTGGGCGGGGTTGGGCGCCAGGGCTCCGAGGTTTTTGGATTATATGAACAGTTAGATTTAGAGAATTCTAGTTTCGGAATTGACGAATTTCAAAAAGTTGGAAACTTTCTTAAAATTGTTTCCAAATTTGGTAGAAAATTGACTAACTGTGGAACTCTAATCTATGCATCTCGACTTGTGGTCTAATCTATGCATCTCGACTTGTGGTCTGTACGGTTAGATTTCGGATACATATGTAACTGTTCTCTAATCTTGTCCATTAACGATTATAAGCGCTCTTAACTATCGATCTTTCATATAAACGTGTAAACGAGAATCTGGGTATATATAAAAACTCGATCTTGCAGCCTTTGAGATAGAGTTTTCTCTTGGATTAGAGTATATTACGATTTTAGTCCCTGTGGTTCTTAAAAATTTCGTTTTTCATCCCTGTGGTTTAGAAATTTCCATTTTCGTCCCTACGATTTGTAATTTGTTGCTATTTTCATCCCTGAAATAATTTTTACCTTTAAAATAGTAAAGAAATCTTAAACCACAAGGACCAAAACCATAATAGGTTGTAAATCATAAGAATGAAAATAGCAATAAATTACAAACCATAAAGATGAAAATCGTAATTTTTAAACCATAAAGATGGAAATCGTAATTTTTAACAAATCATAGGGACAAAAAACGTAATTCACTCTTTGGATTATCACAATACTAAATTCATGATATCCTACAAGACGAATTATTGTATTTAGAAAGTGAATTTTTTATAATCCAACGAGATTATCCAATCATCGAATCATCTCCATATCCCAATTTCTAACACGGGCTTGATGGAAAAACAACCAAACAGACCTACCGGCTACAGAGCTCAAAACAGTTAAGCAAACACATCTTAAACAGATTCGGTTTAATAAACAAGACATCAACCAATCAATATCTTTATGTATTCTTTCGTATTCCCCATCAAATCCATCAAACAAACATAAGAAAACACCCGTCATTAAATTTACATAAATCGATCCCCAATGTTCATATTCGGACACTACTACAACATCTCGGCCAGACTTATTGTTTCGCTTCAATTCAAACCAAATTAAGATGAAAATGAAACAACAGGGGTGTGGAAATGAAAATCATCATGTTTCTATGATTAAGTTGTTTTTTATACATGATCAGTTTCAGCACCCTCAATTGTAATGCTTCTCTTGTTTTCTGTCATAGGTAGAAGGCAGCCTTTGTCTCGGTATTTGACCCGTTTCGGCCCGTTCTTCCATACTCTTGCGGTTATCAACTTCAGCCCTCGCCGCATGTATGTAACTAGAAGTGTAACAAGCTCTCTGCAAGTGAAGCAGCTCATGATCGTTAATAATAGTTTTTATCTCAGATAAAAACGTAGAGCAAATACATCTTCAGAAAAAGAAAAATAAACAGGGAAGTATCATGACATTGTTGAATGACCTAAGGGCCTATTTGTTAGCAGCTTAATGAGCTTAATGGGACTCGCAACTTATTCGGTCATCTATACATGACTGTTTGCCAGTAGCTTAATGAATATAGAAAGTGTCTTATTCAGTAAGCTTCTAGGGGGACCTTATGCAGAAAGCGAAGTTTTTCTCCAAACCTACCCCTCTCAATTAAAAAACACGGTCCGTCCATCTATTGAAAAACCACCTCCAAACAAAAATCTTCTATACAGACAAATAATCCACACGGATAACTTTGTTCACACAGGACTTGGGTTTGTTTGTTAGCAGCTTAATGGGACTCGCATTTTATTTGGTCATCTATACATGATTGTGTGCCAGAAGCTTAGCGATATAAAGTGTCTTATTTAATAAGCTTCTAGGGGGAGCTTTATGCAGAAAGACAAGTTTTTTTTCCCAAATTCGGCCTCTCCCAATCAAAGAACACGCTTCCATCTATGAAAAAACCACCTTCAAACAAAAAAAATTCTCAATCTATGCAGATAGATAATCCACACAAACAACTTTATCTATACTGGACTTGGGTCTATCTGTTAGCAGCTTAATGAGCTTAATGGGACTCACATCTAATATGGTCATCTATACATGATTGTTTGCCAGTAGCTTAATGATATAGAAAGTGTCTTATTCAGTAAGCTTCTAGGGAGAGCTTTATGCAGAAAGCCAGGTTTTTTTTCCCAAACCTGCCCCTCCCCGATCAAAGAACACGCTCCTTCCATCTATGAAAAAACCACCTCCAAACAAAATCTTCTCAATCAATACAGATAGATAATCCACATAGGCAATGTTGTTCATACAGGACTTGGGTCTGTTTGTTAGTAGATTAATGAGCTTAATGACACTCACATCTTATTTGGTCATCTATACATGATTGTTCGCTAGTAGCTTAGTGATATAGAAAGTGTCTTATTAAGTAAGCTTCTAGGGGGAGCTTTATGCAAAAAGCCAAGTGTTTTCCAGACCTACCCCTCTCAACTAAAAAACACGCTCTTTCCATCTATGAAAAAACCACCTCCAAACAAAAATCTTCTCAATCTATACAAACAAATAATCCACACCACACAGACAACTATATCCATATAGAGCTTAATGAAAAACCAACCAAATCATCAACTATGGTCCCTAGAGCATCTTTTGGTTTTTCCGTTAAATGAAATGATGAAAGCATCATGTGATGTGTATATTGTCAAAAAATATATTTACATTTGAAAATCTCCATCATTCTTCATCTATCTCTGTAGAAACTGATGGATGATGAAAACAGTTGAACAAATTTCATGTCAAGATAATGGCTAAAAGTCAAATGTAGAACTTTGACTTCATAGTCGTCAAATAAAGCAAGAACGAAGAAAATACACTTACAACGGTGAACATGGAGATCGACCGCCATTCACATAGTAAATGAATAAGTACGCATCATAATGTTGGTTATCGATATAATAAAACGCATGCAGCCTCCTTACGCAGAGGAAGGACATTTTCTGGTACAAATGGATGGCAGAATTGTTGTAAGAAATTACATGCAGGTAAACGGCTCTGCAATTCGGCATATTTGAAGCATACTTGATCACCTCTCGAATGAGCGAAGTGGCTGAAAATTCAACGTATCAATTTACTATGAACAACAAGAGTCATTTAGGGTGCGTTTGGTATCCGGACAAGGCAGAACAGAACAGGACAGAACGGTTGTTTAGTGTTTGGTAAGACAGGCCAGGCCAGAACAGATAAAATGACCAATTTACCCCTTATGAGTTCTTTATATCTTTTACATAGTTTGATTAATTTATGTAATTTATGAAACTACAATAGAATAAATATATCTGTAACAAAATATATCGTTAGAAAGTTTCGTTAACATGACATACATGTAAAAACTTCATGTCGTTTCTAATTTTTATATTATACATTTTCTATGTTGTTTTATTATTATTAATATTTAATAAATTACGTAAATTAACCAAAATATAGAAACCGTATAAAAATAATATTTTGAGAATAGTATAATGAAATAAATTAGAATAAATAAAAGTTAAAGCATGGATAAGATATATGGAGGGGGTATTTGATGTTTTAGAAGAGAATTAAGTTTTATCATATGGCAAAATATAAGTCCGTTCCATCTTGTTCCATAGGGTGGCGATGGAACAAGCCTGTTCCACTTTGTTCCATTCTGTTTCTGTCTATTTCACATAAAAGTCCTGCCAAACATGGGCAGAGATCCATGTTTTGTTCCGTCCTTTCATGTACAGTGTACCAAAAGCACCCTTTTAAGATAATATGTCAAGGAAATGGAAAACTCGCCTTACCTATACCAAAATTTCTATAAGACTCTACCACGCCTAGTGTCAGGATATAAACTAGAGTCTGATCGGATCTTGATTTGTCAAATCTTAGCATCTCTTCTATCTGCAAATTGGATCAATTAGTGCACTTGTTTCAAGTATAAGCAACGTGGAAAAAGGTTCTTTTTCGCTATAATCAGATACCATAATGAGAAATCACCTCACTTTCTTTTGCCATAACAATTCGGGCAGTGACAAATCCAATAAGCTCGTCACTTTCACCATTAGGACGATTGCGATCAACTGCTCCCCAAGAAACTATATCACGACCATTGACAACATTGTGGAAGAACTCAATTTCATACCTAGGATTATCAGATCAGAAAGCTTATTGTTCAATAAGTATTCCGTATTTCTTCATCGAATCACTTTAGTCACCAAAAAGCCATACTCAAGAAATTGGCTTTCTAGTACACTAATAAAAAATAGAACCACAAGGGTTGTGGCATTGTGGTCGAGCTCAGGGGGATGTGGTAGAATATCCCATATGCCCAGGGTTAAATTCCAGGCATCCACAACAATTGTGATCACTGAGTTTATCAGGGCTTATGTCTTACGGCTATAATTCACCCTTCCGAAAATAAATAAATAAATGAAAATTGGATCTTCTAACCTGATGGGAAAAAGATCACCATGAATTTTTACAAGAACTTCTAAATCGGTGGGTTGTATAGGCCTGTAAGATATGGTTGGACGGCGAGAGGCACTCAAGTTCATCATCGAATAGAAAGGCATTAATGCTCAACGAAAGTTGGATGTACGACGTGAAATGAAACCAAGGTTTTTCCTTCCATTTACGTCACTCAACCACAATAAGCTGCGCAGAAGTCACCGCAACTAGCAGATAACTTTCCATGTTAGCAATTTCGAAAAAAAAAAACATGCATATTAAAAAGATAAATTGACAAACTCATAAGGGGGCTGTTTGGTTCGTGGAATTCAAAGGAATTTGATGGAATTGGAATAACAAATTCCTTTGACCAAATTCCTTTATGGTATTTGGTTCGTAGAATGAACTTGATGGAATCCATTGAATTCCATAGTTTAAGGAATTCATAATTCCTTTGCTTAATTGAAGGAATTGAACTCCTACCAACCAAACGCAAGGTCAAATTCCATTCCAATTCCTTCGATGGAATCCAATTCCAAGAAATATTATTTGAATTCAACAATTTAAGGAAGTCATCATTCCTTGGCTTAAATCGAATTCCTACCAACCAAAGGCAAGGTCAAGTTCCATTAAATTCCATTCCAGTTCCTTCAAAGTCCAACTCCTTCGATGGATTCCAATTCCATCAAGTTCCATTCCGCGAACCAAATTACTAAAAGAAATCGATGCAAGTGCTGAAACGAAACCCCTAACAACAAGCATTGCTTTAATGGCATTACTCACATCATCTTCGGTGAACTTATAGGTGTTCTATACCCATTATTTAGCTATTCCGCAAGAAGATCTTTAGTGGTTACACATTTTCTAGATTATTGAATATCAATAAACACTGAAACCCATTTAACTAGTTGAGCAATTCCACTAGCTAAAAGCCCTTTTTCCCACCTAACCTAAAAACCAATATGATCTACAAGAAAATAAAGCATGCAATTAATTAAAAAAAATCGATGCAAACAGCAGCACATACCAAACACAATGAGCTTTCAATCTTAGAAATCACAAGTTGCTGATCGCCATAAACATCCCCAATTTTGGCCAAGTGATGACATAGATTAATTAGGGGTGAGAAAAGGGCAATCTCGAGATAAAGATTAGAAATCAAAATCTTTTATGATAATAGAATATTTATCAAATGATCAGCAAAACTGAAACTTGAAAGAATCAAGATGATGATGATAATGATGAAGATCGAATTGAATTGAGATGAAAGTTTAAGGTCTTACCACATCGTTTAAGCGGCGAGATTAGGTTGAAATCGAAGATAGTGTAGGTTTTGATTATATGCAGATAAAGAGGAGGGAGATCGGAGGAGATCAATTGGAAAAGTTGGAAGGAAGGAATCTAAAATTGTGATGAACAGAAAAAAGAAACAAGAACCAAGTAACAAAGAACAGGGTTTGGTCGGGTCGACGACCCGGTTTCGATTAGACCCGACCCGAGTTTTTTTTTCCTTTTTTTATATCTGAGATTAACCGTTGAGCGCTTATCAGTATAACTTACCTTATTAATTGAGCATGACAATTGACACGGGCTAGTAAATTTAGGTTGTGTTTTGCAAACTAGTTGATAAGTTAACTTGATAGCTGATAGCTGATAAGCTAGCTGTTAACTAATAAGCTAGCTAGGAGCTGATAAACTAGTTTATGAATAAACTAAACTAGCTTATAAATATGTAAAATGACCAAAAATGGTATCTTGGGGTCGAATAACTAATATTAATAAGGGTATAATTAGTAAAGGCTACAAAAGGCTCTTGAAACGCTACTCCAACTAGCGTTTCAATAAGCTAGCTTATGATTCATCCAAACATGTACTAGCTTATAAGCTAGCTTATTTTTATCAAACATGGCCTTACATGATAAGAAGTTAGAAGAAAATCAAGAGTCTTATCCGGTAAGTGTTGGAAACGACTCTTATTCGGTTAAGCGCTTATCAAGTTTAAAATACTTACCAATAATCGTTTTTCTTAACCAGGTGTTTGGGAGTGCTTATGACTTATTTACTTTTTGGATAAGTCGTAAGTTGTTTTTAGGTGTTTGGATGTGTTTATCTTCTTTTCAAAAAAGTCAATAAGGAGTTTTTTGGGAAACCAAAATTTTTTTAACTTTTTGGAGAAGTCAATAAGAAGATAAGCACTTTTGGTGATAAGCACTCCCAAACACCCCCATAATAAGGTAAATGGAGATATATATATATCATGTCACTAAGCGTCTACCCAATAAGTATTTAGTAAATGAGCTCTAAAATTGTCTTATAACCATAATAGTAAAATGACTATTTTATGAAAACCCTTTGCTTATAAAAAAGTAAGAAAAAAATATTTATCTACAAAGTATAATCAATTTTTATGTCTCTTTCCTATTTCAAAAATCATTTTAAGTTAGTGCCGGGTGTTTGAATGCGGTTTTGCAAGAGCCAGAGGTCGGGAACGAGCCACTTTTTTCAATTCAAGTGCCAAAATAAACAAAAAGAAATGCGAGTGATCCTATACTATTCGGTAGATTTTGAAAGAAAAAATATCGTCCCATCTTGTCAAAGGTAAATTTTGAAAGAAAAGGGCTTTCTCAGGTTCTTATGTCTTAATGTCCAAAAGAATGGGCAAGCTTGTTCTTAGTGTATCATCGATTGAGTGGGGTCTGTATGATCTAGGACGATGAAACGAGGTGTAGCATAGTGTGATCAATTCATTTGTTTTGTAATTACGTATCCTAGTAAAACCTTAGATAAGAAAATATTGCTTGCATGATTTCTTAGGATTCTAAAACATGTTTTGACTTAAACTAAAATAGAGTATAAATTAGGAAAAGCAAATCCAAATTTCTTGAGAGGCAAGGAATGATATAATAGTAGAAGATTGGTTTGCCTTGATATAATATAATGACCATAAAAAATGTTTAAATGAGAAACATAACTTTTTAAAAAAACGTGAGTAGCAATCTCAGCCACTCATTCGGTCAACAAATACGGCTTTGACCGTGGTCCCCCCTTTAATAATCTCCACATTCCCATGAATCGCGTCAATCCTCCATGATCACGTCTCCAATAACCGAAGATGTGTGGTTGAGATTGCTGCTCGCTTTTTCTTAAATTGACATGTTTCTCGTATGAACCTTACTCTGAATCTATAAAATTTCATACCTGATTAAATCCAAGAAAATATACATTTTATTCACTCATATTTTCTATTTTTAAATTTAATATAATTTATTTTATATTTTAATTGTGCGATATGGAGCGACCCGATATATCCGACCCGACACCATGTGGGTATACAAAATCTTGTTGCTAGCACACTGCCATCATCATCATCAACCTCCTTTCGATAACCTCCTTTTTTTTTCCCCAATTAACCAAACCTCCAATCCATCATCACCTTATTCCATGTCGGTTAGTGATTTCAATTTCTTGCATCTCTTCATTTCCATAGAAATTGAAATCTTTTCAATTGTTACTGCTTTATATCGACTGTATTTTCTGTTGTATGAATCAACTGGCCCTCTTTTAGGTTTCTTTAATTTATAGCCTTTTGATGCTTTATTTCACTGTTTCTTAGTTATTCAACCTGGATCTCATCTCACCCTAAAAACCCCATCCTTTTTCTCCCCTTTGCATGTTAAGTGACTCATGTATTTTTATTAGTGTGTTTGCAGTTAAGGGGCTATTTGGTAGTTGCTGAATGATTAAGAAACTCTTATCATATAGCACAAGATGAAATATGGTTGTTTGGTAATTGTTTAGAATGAAATTAGGGAGCTTAATGGTTAAGGGAGGCCCAAGATATAAAATCATTCATGGTTTTAGAACCATTAAGATACAAACTTTTTTTTTTTGCTAAACAAGATTCACCTCTTAATGGAACTATTAAGGGGTAAAGTAACAGCCCCTTAAGTAGAAGGACTTTGCTGTAACCACTTAAATACCTTTGAAATGTTGAAATAAGCTGTTTCTATCATGTTTTATGGACTTTCTGCATCCAGAAGAGTTGGTCAAGTTTAGTATCTTTAACAAGATTCTTATCAACACTGGCTGGTATCGTTTAATTCGATGCCACATGGATTTGTTTCCCTTCTGCAAAACGATGGTGGCAAATTTTTTATGTGCTACTGAAGCATCACTGTAAGGGCTGTTCGTTTTAAAAAAAAATACCTCTTAAAACCTCTCAAGTCTGAAAATTAAGAGGTTTGCAGACTTGAGACTGTTTGTTTTATTTTTAAGAAA
>LUCG01268775.1:0-11149 GCA_001633085.1 Carthamus tinctorius | reverse complement strand
TATATATATATATATATATATAACTTTTTAAATAAAGAAGACAACTAACAAACAAGCAAAAATAATACACATGGAAAGATAAGATAGAAAACCCCACCAATGCCAATAACGAGCTTCAAACTCACAACTAGTAGCTTATGAAGACCATCATCGAATTATTGAAAATGTTCGATTTTGGCCCTTCGACTAAAAGATATTTACATAAAACCACCCAACTATATAATTAGTTTCAGTTAAATCAGATCCATAATTAGTTCCAACTATATAATTAGTTTCAACTATATTAAACCACCCAACTATATAAAAATTCCCATGAAATATATAAGTATTTGACGGTCAAAATATAATAATATAACTTCAAGTACTTAATTGATTATTTATACTAGACTGGTGATCCATATATAAAAACTAAAACTTTAAATCAAGGAAAACAGAGGGTCGTTGATGGTGACGACGAGTTGGGGGTGCAAATTGCAACAAAGCATAAAAC
The DNA here is from genome assembly GCA_001633085.1 of Carthamus tinctorius. Taxonomy (NCBI): domain Eukaryota; kingdom Viridiplantae; phylum Streptophyta; class Magnoliopsida; order Asterales; family Asteraceae; genus Carthamus; species Carthamus tinctorius. Next base: position 10,659 of record LUCG01268775.1, on the reverse strand, counting down.
AGTGATTAGGCAGGGCCGACTAGAGATGGTCGATAGAGAAGGGATGATCATTGAGATAGGGGCCTGTTGCTTTACAGATTAGGTTTTTATTTAATGATTTTAAATCTAAAAAAGAATTAAATGACATTATTATCAATAAATAGTGTGAAGAAAAACATCAAATGAATTTAAATTACAAAAAAGTACCAAAAAGTTTAAGATCATCTTACAACTTTTCAAACAATGACATATTTTATCCAATAATCTAAAAAATTATTGTGTTTTAAAAATTAAAAAAAATCAATATAATACTCAATAATGCAAACATTTGACTATTATTCATTTATTTAAATTATCTCTCAAAAAAGATAAACTAAAAACCCTTATTTGAGATGGCAATTGGGCTCGAAAGATACCAAGGGCCCCAACCCCCTCAAATCCCTAATCACCATTCTCATCCTTGCCACATCCTCGAAAGGGAACATTCTTCCACGCAGCTTTATAAAAGTGCTTAATTATAAACTTTAATCAATTGTTTTGCATTTACAGAAGCTATAAAATCTAACAATAACGTTCGTTGTATCACTACAAATTGAAACCAGAAGTTACCTATGAACAAAATTAATAGTAAACAATAGCATGGACATACATCCAATGTCTTAAATATACTACAACCGTCTTTTGAAATTTATACATCCACGTTGTTACATCACCAAAACTATATCCATTAAATATCGTAGCCTTTTGTACAAGTTTGTAATTCTGGAAGATTAATTAGCCTAGCAACATAACAAAAAAATGCAATGATAAAATACTAACTTATCTAATTACAATAATAATAAATGCATTTTGGAGATGGAGTATTTGATATAAGAGGCGGGTTCTGATTATTGAGACATGTGTCTCTCCGTGTTATCTATCCTAACCCTTAGGGTGGTCAGGGCAAGGATCAAAGGGACAATGTCGTTATCCTGCTGAGGGTGAAAGCAGAGGTACGACATCATCGACTCTCGTGAGTGTAGAAGACAGTTAGTGAACTATGCAAAATGGAAAAGATTTGGATATATATATATATATATATATATATATATAGGGACGGGAGTAAAAGAAAACTCATCTTTTATTACAAACATGATGACAGCCGAGTGCACAACATGTGTCCATGTTCGGTATGAATAACGAAGATGAATGTTAATGCATTATTCATGATGAATAATATAACATTCCGACTGAATAATATATTATTCATCCTAAATGTTAATCTTGAATTAATGTAGTATTATTCGAACTGAATATGTCATGCTCTTGGTTGTCCTCATTTTCGCAATGGAAAATGAGTTTTGTAGCCGAACTTGAGTTCGAGTTTGGGACCCGATGGGTGTCTCAAACCTGTAACCAGTCAAGTCAACAATTTCTTCTTAAATTGGGTTCGGGTATTGTTTTTATTGTAAATACAAGTCTTTTGTCATCTTTATTTATAAAAATAAGATAAAATCATATGTTAGAAATGTAAAAAGTAAGTCTTGTTGTCGATGAAACTTAAAGTTATTTAAAACTTATAAATTTGTAAATGAAAAATAACAAATATAAAACAGGAAATTATAAATGGACCCCCGCCCCTCCTAATGAGGGTAGGGTTATGTGAGTCTACAGGTGAGATCCAGTATAGGGGTATATTTTTACGTAAGTAAATCAAAGACTAAAGGAGATCCATATAACAACACCCTATAAAAAACGCGTATTTGAGAAGAGAAAAAAAAAGTTAGTTAAACAAATTTTGTTAGAATCAAAATTTGAGATCTCAAAATCCCAAAACAAATCCCTGAAATCATTACAAAAAATAAAAATAAAAACAAGTGGAAAGAATCTTGGAGTACAAAAAATGGTACGGATTAACCTGAGATCCAAAGTGTGTCTCTATAATTCTCTTTTGTTTAATAGAATATTTATTTTAAATTACCAAATTGTATGCTTATATTATTAGTTATTACTATTATTAGAATAAATTGCAATCTTGGTCCTTATGGTTTGTTTGTTTTCTTTTTGGTCTTTACAAAATCTTTTATTGCAAGAAATTTTTTTTTGTATGTAAAAATGTTTGGTTTTGATCTCTCTCACTAATGTAACTCAGGTGTCGTTTACTTGACACTTACCCGGTAAATGCTTACTAGGTCAATTTACCTTACGGGATGAACATGACAAGAGTTTGAATCTTGCCTGATAAGATCGTTGGCATGAACCGACAGTCTTTACCTGGTAAGTGAGATTTACAAATCATAACCGGTAAGTGCTTACCGATTAAATTGTTGCATACGATACTGTTTTAAGAGAGTAAAGTATTGTGCGATATGGTGGGTGATAGTATTTAATTTTACCGGTAAGCACTTATCGGATAAGTGTTTAAGTAAACGGACCCTTAACTTCATTTGTTAACTATTCCCTAGGCCGTGAGTACCATGAGCCGGTACCACCGGTGGGCTCTTGATGGTTTCCTACTAGCTCAGCCCGATGGTGGTACGAGTCTAGCGGGCTCGAGTGGCAGGATATCGATACCGCTGGAAAGCTCTCTCTCTCTCTCTCTCTCCTTCTCTCTCTACTATATATATATATATATTTAATAAAAAATGATAAAGTGTATGAAATGTTGAAATGTTGAAAGGTTGTGTTACAAGATTTAAAAGGTTAGTGATGGTTTGAGGGTGGAATAGTGGAAAGCTGATGTGGCGTTGATGTGGCAGTAAAGGGTTGAACACAAAATCTATAGTAATATTTATGGCCTTAATAGTCATTTCACCCTTAAAATATGATAATAAAATAAAACAAAAAACTACTCATTATATGTCATTGTCATGTTATATTTTAGAGGTAAACCGACTACTTTATCGTTATATGCACTGTGCACGTGAAAGTAAAACAGATGGAAATTAACTTCGTTAGTAAAAGGGACTAAAACTAAACATTTTTGCATCCATAAAGGTTTTCTTACGATAAAAGTTTTATAAGGATCAAAACCAAGAAAAGCCATAAACCATAGGGATCAAAATTATATTTTACTCTGATTATATTATTATTATTATTTTAGATTTTTCTTTTAAAATTGAATTTCAGTTATATTTGCAGTTATTCACTATTCAATTATTCAAATGAGTTAGAACTTGAAGTAAGCAGTTATGGCCTTTTAAATTTAAAACAACTAATCATTATGCTTATAATATTTCTTTTAACTGCCTTTTATATATTAATTGCTTATAAAATAAAATAATTGAAATATATAAATATTTTAATGTCAAACAAATTTTACCTGATCCGTTTTAATTTATTCCAGAGGTTTATACATTTCTAAAACCGTTACTAAAATGGTCAAATTTTTTGAAAAGAATGCTATTTTTCTTTGTTTTTCGGATCTAGATTTTTTAAACCAATTTTCAGTTTGGTATTTGATTTACATTTTTTTCCAATTCGGTTCTCTGTTCAAAATGAAACTAGTTCGTTTTTTTCTTATTTTTTTTATTTCCAAGTTAAACCAAACCAAAGCATTACCGAATTTCAAATTTGGTCGGGGACCAAACCAGTTTAAGTTTGTTCGAGTTTTAGTTTCATCGTTTTTTCCTGATTTTTCAGTTTCACACTTCAATTCATTCATATTTGGTCTGATCCATTCTGGTTCCCACCAAAGGCGCCCGTTAAATACTTCTTCTTGGCTAAGAACGAACTAACACGCGGCACGTTTAAAAGCAAATGTTCGATTTATATGAATAAAATGATTTATGTAAATAATTGCTAAAAATCAAATATATTTATAAAAAAAACTGAAATTAAATTTTCAATTAATTTAAATTCTTTAATTTAAAAAAAAATCAAAAAATAGGAGTACTTTTAAAAGTTATGAAGAGAGGGGTCAAACTGACATTTTGACAAACACTGAAAAAGCTACTGTCATAAACATATATGTGTATGCATGTGTTTGTATATATACACATATATCTATATGTACATATATGTATATGTGAGTAGATCATGCACATGGGTTTCTGAAGCATCAATTTTTTATAATTTTTAAAAATTATTTTTATATAATTTTTACATATAAAATTAAAATAGAGGGTCACAGGCCTAATAGTCTAGTTAAAAACCAAACAAATGGCTATTGTACACTTGTACCCTTGAGTACACTTTCTGTTTCTAGTTACATGTCTTTTTGCCTTTTATGAATCAACTGTTTTTTTCTGTGCTTTAACAACTTGTACATCATCCATTAATGACTTGTACATTTTGCATTAATATTTATATTTCTTTTGTTATGTTATTTGGTACTTAATGCAATGACACTTGTACTTCAAAGCTTGCTACTTTTTGAGATCATGCATTACTCCTTCTACATCATGCATTAATATTTGTACATGTTTAGTTATATATTTGGTACTTGATGCAATAACACTTGTACATCAAAGCTTACTACTTTTGAGATCATGCATAACTACTTGTACATAGTGGCATAACTACTTGTACCAGGGTAGTTCTTTATCTCAAAAAATGAAAAACAGAGTAACATCCTCATATTTCTTCACCTATGCAAAGAAATAATTTAAGTTGTTTTTCGGTTTTATGCACGTTTGTATGTTACAAATTACTTCTATGAACAATACATATGGTACATATAAAGGACCACGAAGGTGTTTTCCAATTTTCTTTTTTTTTAAGGTTTTCCCTCGAAATTGATTTTATATTTGTATACTACAAGAGCACACTACTATAGCAAAACTTGGCTCTATACGACACCTAAAAGGTTTAAGTGTCTAATAAAAGACTTTACAAGACTTGAGTTTTATACAACCAAACTAGAAAAGATATCATCTAAAAGTGTTACGATAAGTTTATAAGATGTTTTTGACATTTCGACAAGTTTCTTATGAAGTTTTTGAAATAAAGTGTCGTAATGGCTATTTTACACGGTCGTTTTTGAAAAATGGCTTATAAAAAGATAGTTTTATAGAACATTTTGTTCAAATTGTTTCATATAAAATAGCTAATACGACATTTTATTTTAAAGCGTTCAAGAAAAACTTGTTAGAAAACCTAAAGTGTCCTGTAAATCTATTATAATAATTTAAATAAGACCGGTCCATAGCGCCAGTTGGCCAAAGATGTTCTAGCCTAGCGGGTGGAGGTAACACCCTTGTGCCTTCAGGGGATGGTATCCTCAATTGGCCAAGGTTCGAACCCCGCGAGGGACGACTTGCTGCGGTACCTAGCTCTTGGGCTGGTTCAGGGGCGAGTTCATGGGCCGGTCCATAGGGCCAGTTCATGGGAGCGGGGGATTAGTCGGTGCTCGCTTGGATCCGGATACCCCCGGAACGTGTGTGTGAGTTATCTGCCATCAAAAAAAATTTTAATAAGACATTTTGTAATTTGGTCCTATAAATTTAAGTTTCATAAAATATTCTTATTAGAATACTAAGATGTTCTAGGCATCCTATAACACCAATCTTGTTATATTGCATGTCTTACATATAGGGAGGTTTGAATCCTTGCCTTTTGTAAGTCCGAACCATGATATCGTTAGGTCAAAGATACATTAGTATGTAGTAGCATTTGTACATCATTGTTCAGTGCTTGTACATCATGCACTAGTACTAGTACATCATCCATTAATGCTTGTACATTATGCATTGCTAGTTGTATGTAATTCATTAAACGTGTACTCCTTTACTTTCGATATAAGTTAACTCCAACAGTTTTTCTCTTTTAAAGATTACAATGTTTGTTATATTTTATCAAAAGAATCATACATTTAAAGCGTGCGGAAGTCTGAAGTCCGATTTCACTTCTTAATTTTAAGAGGTGGTGCTAAATTTTGAAATCTTTATCAATAAGATTGTTTGTTTTTGTAAAGTGACAAACGTCTGAATATGGATAAATGTCTATTTTATCCCTAAAATTTTAACTTAAATGTGTCAATTGAAGTTAGCATCGATGATCAAATGACGGAACGGGAAAAAAAATAAAAGAAGATATTGACAGATTTGTGAGACTGTGTATTTTTAATCATATCTCGCACACTGAAGCCCCGATTTTAGTGATTCAAAATGTTTTGAAAAGCCAACACACCGATCTATAATGTTCATGTTTTGCGTTTTCAAATCCTGTGTGCATTTGGGCTAAAACCGACGTTCAAATCGAAAGAATTGTGTTGGACAAATTAGAGGTAATTAAATGGCCAGGTTATCATTTAATTTATGAGAGAACATTAAGGGTAAAGAGTCTCTAATATGGAAGAAAAAATAAATGGTTTGAATTGTTATATGTCTGGACGAGTCAGACAGACATAAGTGACAATTAAGAGCTTATGTAGGGGAAAAACACCATCTTAATTTATATGTTTTTTATTGGTGGTAATATAGTAAAAAAATTATATCTATCTCATGCTAATCATTTCTAGGAAATTCTCCAAATTTGAAATTTTCTACATTTTCTCTTCTACTTTTACCATTTTGGAGAAAGTTTTGGATAATCTCTTGGAATAAAAAGTTTGTACGAAATTTATAATTTTGTTCCATTTTAGATAATATATTGGAGATACTCTTAGTACTTGACGATCGTGTATCTCTAATTGTACATTGTGGATGAATNTAGCCCTGATATATACCAGCCTGCTTATCATTGATGCAACCAGCCAAAAAAAAAAACGAATCGGTGTGTTATAGCATTCACTTGATCCACACATTTTATTGCTTCTACAAGATAATAATTACATATAGAGTAAAGAGAGCTCAACAAAAATCTACCAAGTACGCATGTCTTATATGTTAACAACAGATTGATATTATAGACGCTTCAAGTACCGATAATATATTGCTATTTTATGTTTTTTGTTACATAAAGAAAAAAGTTAGGTAACATAAAGTTTTATGAAATGGCATGTCACATAAGATATTATAGTTTATTTAAAATGATTAATAAAACCAAAAAATAGTACTAACAAGTACCTTATCCTTGGTTATATCAAGATAGACCAAACATAATGCTACTTGAAAATTATTCATGTAACATACCATTTGGGAATTGAAACCAATTTCACATACAAACAAAAATATAAGTTTGAATAGTTAAGGGGGCAAAGTGTAAATTACATGCTCTTCTAAAGTTAGTCTAAAATACTAGCTAGCTATATAAATCAAATTAAATATAACAGTATATTTCACTTAAGAGTAGGGTATGAATTCATGATAAGTTTTTGTCTATAATATAAGAATTAATTATTATTAAATAGCAATAAGAAATATTGTTTACATCAAGTATTATATAAAATTTTAGCCTTCTTATTACATTATTCGTTGTTACTCTTTATTTTATTGATTGCTGAAAAAACTGTAAAAAAAATAATATTATAGGGTTGTGCCTGAGGGATGAGAAGAATCGGATTGTCAAAATTTAGAAATTTAAATTCATGATGCATCGTTATATAAACCATAAAGTAGTCGTCGGTAGTTTCTAATAACTTTTTCTATTACACAAAGCATATGTACAGGTCAGTTCTTAGTCTTTTGAGAATAAAAATCAAGCTTGAGCACGATCTAGATCATTTCATGGACTTGCAAGTCTACATCAACCATTTTTTGGGTAGAATTTGTAAATTCTTGGACTTGCTCTCTCTAGTTGTCACCAATTCTTCATGCCCATTAGAAGTTTTATTGCGTTTTAATTTCAAAGCCTTTACATCCACAATTTTTTTAAAGACATGCATAAACAAAGTTTTAGAACAATTGTAACTTAAGTTTTTTGTCCGTAAATGTATTGTGGAGATTCTTTCTCACAACTTATTTAAACACTGTTTCTTTGTCATTTCATTAAAAAGATCTATCTTCGATTTTATAGGAACTCAGTTTCAGGCTTACACAAATAAGATCAAGTAAGATAAAGTCCAGGAAAATCAGGCATTTCCTAACTGGGTTGAACCCGACCCTGAACGTATTTCCACAAATGTCAAGCTCTAAATTGACCGATTTGGATTATCGAATTAATACTTGATTTAAAATGCCAAATTGTAATAAAAATACAAAGTAGAATTGATTGAAAGGCATAGAAACATATTGTAGGGAGGCCATTGGGGTATGACCCCACTATGTCTATGTACCAAAACTTACATATGATATGTCCTTTGCTACCCTCACCCCACATGCTTCCTACCATTCATTTCTCTTTCTTGATACCAATTTGAAATGTCAATTTCAATTCATTTATGTAAAAGTAGATTAATATTATATTTAATTATTAATAAGTTAAATGGATTAAAAGATCTTGTAAAAATTATTACAAATTATTACTGGTTGAACTGTTTTTTGTAATAAAAGTTAATTATTGACAATCATCTAACTTATTGTGTTATTAATGTAATAGTGTTCGTAATTGTATTTAGTATATTAGTCATAACAGTTATATTATTTTCAGCCGTCGTATAGGATTAAATTTAGTTAAGAATCATTTATATCTATTATCTTAATAGAAATTATATAACTAATATAAAAAAAAATAACAACAAAATATTATAGTCACCCATGATCAATTTTGCTTCACAACTAATCACAATAATAAGACTTTGTATTATATCAACAAGTAGTAATAACAATCACTAATAATTTATAACTTTTTCTTTATTCAAAATTAAATCACTAATACTTTATATTAGCTTGAATAAAAACCTTATTTTAATAAAACAATAATTTCCAAATCTGAAATTACCAGAAAACCAAAATTTCAATCCATTCAAGGTAAATGTTTAACTTGATGATGTAGTATCTTTCAACAAATTTACTCTAATATATTTACAAAATCAAAATTAAACTATTAACTAAATATAAAATCATTTTAAACCAAGAAAACAATATTTATTGTTAGAGCATGTCCAACAACTTTACTTTAATAAAATTTTGGTGATTTAGGAGAGTTAATGATAACTATGCTTTAAAATAGAAACAAGAAAGAGAGCATATGAAAATGTAGAAAACCCTCTAAAAATCTATATGGAATAGAGAAATCGTATTTTAATTATTTCTTATCAATAAAAAGCATTGAATATAAATGTTTAATTGAGAGAAATAATATTTTTATTACATGGACGATGCATTTACAAACATCTGGTCCATGAATAATATTTGATTCCATTTTGTTTGCTAAACTAGTGTCATAATCATAATTAACGAACCTTACAATAAAGTTTATCAAAATTAGATGATTTGTAAATGGATCGACCTTTAAAGGTATTAAATATCTTAAGAATATAGTTAATTCTGTAATTGCTAAAAAAAATTACCTATTGCAGTTGAATGTAATTTTTATGTAATTTTTTTAAATTACATTTTATTTCTAAAAAAATACATAAGGCTTGAGATAGCGCACAACCTATAAGCCCACAAGTCATCACTGTCAAATCAGCACCACATCAGCTTTACCCACAAAACTCTCACCATGCCCTTAATAGGAGTACCACTATCCACAAGCCCGAACACCCAATATATATTTCAAGAAAAAAAAGAGAAAGAAAGTGAGAGAGAGAGAGAGAGAGAGAGAGAGCCGAGCGAGTAGGAGTAGGTTACCAACCCCGTGGCCAAGCTCGCAAGGCATGTCCGCTACCATGCGTAGCGCTACCCAGCCAAGCCCACAAGCCTGCATGGCTTACCCGCTCCCCAAACCGCAGGCGCTACCACCGGCTAACAGCTGTCAGAAATACTCTTAGGGGGTGTTTGGAAGTGCTTATCTGCTCTCTTTTTTTCCCCGAAAAACACTTATCTGCATTCTGAAAAAAAAAAAAAACAGATCCACTTTAACTTCTTTAAATCTCCTTATTTATGTTTTCAACCCACGATAAACACATCTACCCAAACACTCAAAATAACTTATTTACATTTTCAACCCGTGATATACCGATAACAAAAAAAATAATAATAATAAATAAACATAATCCTAGATTATCTTTTTATTCATCAAAATATTATTCAGTTTAATAAAAAAAAAAACCAAAGAGAGAATATAGAGCTTGTGTTCACCATCTTCTCTATAAATACCCTCCACAACCCCCTTTTATCTCCATCTCATCCACATTCTCCACCACCACCTCCCACCACCACCGCCGTCGTTCAAACCCTAATTCCACCACCACCTCCACCACCACCGCCGCCGCCAATGGGGATCAAGAAATCAAACAAGCTCTCGCAAGCCGCCCTCCTGAAACAAATCCTCAAACGATGCTCGAGCCTGGGCAAGAAGCACGGCGGCTACAACGACGTCGACGTCCCCAAGGGCCATTTCCCGGTCTACGTCGGAGTCAACCGGACCCGATACATCGTCCCGATCTCCTTCCTCACCACGCCGGAGTTCCAGCTCCTCCTCCGCCGTGCCGAGGAGGAGTTCGGGTTCCACCACGAGATGGGCCTCACCATCCCCTGCGAAGAGGTCGTCTTCCGATCCCTAACCTCCATGCTCCGGTGAAAAAAGGGTTTCGTTTTTCCGGTCTCCGGCGAGGGGTAAAAAAGTAAAAACGCAAAAAACCAAAAAAGGTAGCGATTTGCTTTTTCCAGAGATGGAATTGCTAAGTTCAGAGAAGGGTACATGTGGTGAAACGGAACGTACGAGTTTTTGATGCGGGACGGATCTGGAAAGAGTTTTTTAAGCCTTTTTTTTTAA
>LUCG01268758.1:0-17064 GCA_001633085.1 Carthamus tinctorius | reverse complement strand
CTTATCCAACGGGTCGAAACATAACGGGTAACGGGTGTACCCTTATCCATTGCCAGCCCTAATGATAACTGTGTCGTGTTCAGGTTGGCGCGTCAAAAAGGTTTAACCCGGACACAACCTGTTCAACTAATCATCTCGACATCTTCAACCCTAATCTTTGACCTACCAACCCGAACATGACCCGTTTAACTATACGAGTCCGCGGGTCATAAACGGGTCAACGGGTCAATACAACCTAGTTTAAAACTTTAAATACAACTAAAATAAGATTCAATTTAACGATTTTAGGCACTGAAATTGAATAAGTAAAAGTCAAAATTCAAAATAAATCTTTGTTGTATAGAAAATATTTTTAAAAAGTATTAAAAAGATAAACGGGTTGACCCGTGAACCCATATACCAACCTGAACAAGACTCGCGAAATAAACGGGTTGGCGGGTCGGAAAACTCAACCCAAACCCGTTTATCTTCATGTCGGGTTTGTGGCGTGCTTCGTGTGGTGTCGAGAATTGTCATCCCTAGTCTAGACTCTAGAGGGAGGTAGACGGGTGAGTGACAAACTTTGGTTTGTACCATGTGAGAATATCAAGGTTCTAAGTGGAGCGGGGCGATGTCAAGATTCAAGTTTTAGGAACCTTGACATTTTTCAAGATATGACTTATGGCAGTGGCGGATCCATGATTTCTGCTTAGTGGAGACACCTTTAAGGTAGATTAAAGGTCCGTAAAGTCGTCCGATGTGTTTTTAGCCTAATTCACGGTTTCGAGAGATTTTTAAAAATTCTTTTTATATATTTTAAAGGATTTTTAACTTTTTTTGTCGATTCTAAGAATCTTTTATGGTTTTTTGGTTGAACTTTGAAGTATTTCCTTTAGGCGGAAAAATAGTGGTGCAAGCTAGGTAAAAAAAATGCTTCCTTTATAATGGGGGTCTATCCTCCCACATATTATGCTGCATCCGCTCGATGACATTTTTCTAATTCATATATAATATTATATATGAAAATATATGGTTTGTATTGGAACTCAGTGAATCAATAGCAATAATTAAGCTAAATTAAAAACGTAAAGAAAAATAAAATATCACATTATAAAAAACGCAATTAGATCAAATTATGCCACATGCATAACATAACGTGAGACACAATATTCATCCCACGACATGTTATGATGGTTTATATATATACTCTCTAAAAAACCCCTTAAAAATAGAAACAAAAAAGTCCAATCTATATGTAAAAAATAAATGGCTTAAATCTAGCTTATATAAAGTTCTAATAAAATAACAATAAAAATAACTTTTGGGTTTGATAGTGATGGTTGTAGGAAAGCATATCCCCACCCCTCTTATAAATCAACACCCCCTTACCCCATTTGATTTCAAGACACTTGTACTTGTTATACATTTTAGCTATATCCCCCTAACCCCCCTCCTCAAATCTTTTTTTAACCCTATTACAAATAACATTTTTCTTTTATCCATTAAGTTACGGAAGCAGTTCCATTCGAATCTAAACCATCTATTTTTTTAATCCGACGACGGATGGACCATTCTTCTATTCTTTATCTTTTTAAAGTTCTCTTTTAAACCCATCTTTCTTTATTTTTTTTATATACATTATTTAAAGATTTCTTGATAAATTGCAAAAAAAAAATGGCATTTGAGGATATTAAGGTAAGAAGGTATGATGGAAATATGGATAGAGCAGGAGTTGAACTACTTGAAAGAAGATGTGAAGTTGGCCCATCTCAACATGTCTTTCTTTTCACTGATACCATGGGTGACCCCATTTCAAGAATCCGCAATACTCCATTGTACATCATGCTGGTACACTTGTACATATATACATACAATCTTTATATAAAGAAGAAAAATGCCATTTTATAAATACCCATTTGTGTTTGTAGGTTGCTGAGTTGAACCATGAGCTAATTGGTGCCATTCAAGGCTCAATCAAGATGGTCACTTTGAAAGATTTGGTCAAAGTGGGCTACATTTTGGGCCTAAGGGTCGCACCGCCGCACCGTCGTAAGGGCATCGGTTCAACCCTTGTGAGCCGTTTAGAAGAATGGTTCATCGGGAACCAAGTGGACTACGCCTACATGGCAACCGAAAAAGACAACAACCCCTCGGTTAATCTTTTCGTAAACAAGCTCGATTACGTCAAGTATCGGACGCCCGCGATCCTCGTCCACCCCGTCAAATCCCGACCCCTAAAAATGCCGTCAGAGATCGAGGTTTTCAAAATCAGCGGAGAAAATGCGGAGTATTTGTATCGTAGGTTTATGGGTTCGACGGATTTTTTCCCGGCGGATATCGATAAAGTGCTTAGGAACAAGTTAAGTTTAGGGACGTGGGTGGCGTGTGATCGGGGGGACCGGGGGCGATTCGGGCAAAACGGTAATTTACCCGCGAATTGGGCGATGGTGAGCGTTTGGAATAGCGGGGGCTTGTTCAAGTTGCGAATAGGGAAGGCGCCGGTTTCGTGTTTGGTGTACTCGAAGGTGTCGAAAGCGGTAGATAAGTTTGCGTTCGCGTGCTTTAACATGCCGGTGCTACTGCGGGATCTTTTCGAGCCGTTTGGGTTCTATTTCTTGTATGGGGTGCACCAAGAGGGTCCGGGGTCCGGGAGGATGGTTCGAGCCCTTTGTAAGTATGTGCACAACATGGCTAGGGTGGGTGGTTCGGATTGCAAGATGGTGGTGACTGAGGTGGGGAGTTATGATGAGAGGGTGAGACCACACATCCCCCATTGGAGGGTGCTTTCATGCCAAGAGGATTTGTGGTGCATAAAGCCTATGAAAAGTGGGAGTGTTAATGAATTGACAAGAATCCCACAAACAAAGCCTCTTTTTGTAGATCCAAGAGAGGTGTGATTGTGACTATATATGCCACCTAGTTTTTTCCTTTTTTTAATTATTTAATCTTTAAAAGATGTCCAAGATTTATACCGGGTTTTGTTTAACAGTAAGTAATACAGGTTCGACTTGTCGGATGTATGATGTTTTGGTTCTGTTGGACGGGGAGTCTTGAAACGTGACGTGGGATGGAGACTGATTAGTCGAAGGAAAAAGGAATTGTTTAGAGCAGTAGCAAATTTCGTTAATCAGATGTGACTTGTTTCGAATGACTTCAATTCTGTTGTAATGAGTGGTCAACGACCACTGAAGAACGATTCGAATGTTGTGATTGGCAAAGGTTATATGAGTAGGTGTTGATCATACACAGTGATGGTGCATCCTGACCCATGACGTTATTTGCATGATTGAAAACGTCTTTATCATGTATTTTTCACGTTTAAGCTTTTGTTACATAATAAAAAAGAAGAGGGGGAAGAACAATAGAAAGCCTGTGATCTTATAGGTAATATACTTAATATAAGAGTGATTATTGGTGGCCAAGGAACGTGCTTGAGACTTTGGGTCTGTTTGGTTCATTGGAATTAAACGGAATATGAGGAGATTGAAAAGGTGTATTCGTTTGACTAAATCTTGTTGATCCATTTGTTGCAAATTACAAGCAATTTAATTCCACCACCTAAAGGAATTATTGATCAACTATCAGACGTGGACCTATGAAGTCTCCAGCAAGGTCTCGTATATCAGTGCAACTGATTTTCGTAAGTAGAGTTTCTTTTGAGGTATAACAGGTGCACATGCTACACTTTAAGAGGATACTCTAGATATTAGAAAATATAAGATATCAACCCAAGAAAACGAAAATTGTTTTTAGAAACCCCCTAAAAACCTTAATGTCATTCAAAAATAGCAATTTTAGCAACCTCTATTTTCAGGGTTTGTGACTCTCATCCATGTTATGATGGAATTTAATTTAATAAATAATAATAATAATAATAATTGATTAATTATCATGACAACAACTACTACTAGTATTACTATTACTATTAATTATTATAGCAACTACTACTATTATTGTTTTTCTTGTTATTATTATTATTTTAAACAATAAATAGCAATTTAAATAATAAAAAGTGAATTTGGCATTTAACATTACTTATATTCTAATTCTAAAACTAAATTTTACAAACAAACTTAAGAATTCAAATGATGGATTAAATCCCAATCCATTCCAATCCAAATTAACCATATGATCAAATCAAATTTAATTTCATTCTAATCTTTTCAAATTCGAACTCTTTTTAATAGATTCAATATCTTTCATAAACATTTTATGAATCAATAGCTTTTTCAAAATTTTGCAAAAATATGTAACTCTCCCTGCTCTTAATATTCAATAACTATCATTTCTACCCCCCTTTGGATACAATATAATTTAATGTTATCAACAACATTTCAAATCGATCATATTTCATTAAATTTTTTTTATCATATCTATGAATAAGGGTCGCCTTCTTTTTAAGAATTTTGTACCTACAAAGCAAAAAAAAAAAAACAAAACCAAAAGCTAACAAACATATATTTTTTTGTCTTTTAACTGACATACCGAAAATTTTATGACAATAACACGCAAAGGTATACATTATGTTGTGTTTTTGTTCAGAAGCTACAATTTAAATTAATCTATCTTTTGACAAGATGGTTAACAATAAAAGTAGTATGATCGATATTGTGATAAAATTAATTGCCTTGAAAAGATTGACCATTACGTGTGGTCATATTAGACTTTTGATAAGGATACGAACCATACTTTCAAGACGATATGGACAAACCCTGTGGAATGATTATCCTATCAACGACCATATCTATCATTTGTAGCCTAATATTTTGTCGGTTTTACACAGTATTTGTTCTGGAGTATACTATCATCAATAATCACCGTCCTAATCAAAAATCAAATCCTAATTAACAAAATATCACGTTATCAATAATCATGGTCTTAAAATTCAATTTTGGGACAAAAAGAGGACAAGTCAATTTTCTTGATCTCTAGAATCTTTTTTGTTCCTAACATCATGTGATTACATTAAACCAAGATTTTTTTTCTCTAACTTAAGCCCATTCATATTGATGGGCTTTTTAGGTTCATCAAGGCCCATCATAGCTTCATGAGTCTAGTCTAGCCTATGTCGTCGATTCTCGTTAATCATGTATGTTGATAATAAAACAGGAGTCGACTTATCAAATAGTTTTGCAGGCTTCAATCAAACCATGCTAATACCTTTATATCAGCTAAGTTCGAGACTTGTTTGTTTTGTATTTGCTTTCGTCTTATCCAATATGTTTCATTTTGACATCTAGCTCGACAACTGAGGTTGGTACCATAGATGCAACAAGTAGTCTCCCTCTTTTTTCACTTGATCAAAAAAATAGAAAATAATATATCAATTTTCTATAAAACATCTTAATTTTTGAGGCATTATGATCAATTATATTTAAGATTATGATATTCTAGATAAAATAATACATAATAACATCTCAAATGTTTTTAGTTTAAAACATATTATTTTAGAAAATGGTGGTTTTTGTCTAAGTTTTAAAAGAAATCAAATGAGTATAGGAAATTCTATCAAGGGAGTGAGGAGGTGTTACTTCCCTTACTAGAGGGGTTGGTTTTTTCATTATAGAAAAGGATGATATATTGATGGTCGCTCATACTTGATAGGTCGATGTCTTGCTAGCTATTACTATATTTTCTTCGATAACTTTTAATCTTGCTCTACATTATAGCATATAACAGCATGTCTCATGAAAGATTGCGTTTTTTTTTTGTTTTTTTATATAAGGCAAATACTCACACACACTCATCACTTTTGTTAAGGTTTGAATCAATTACCTCCAAGGATGTTAGGATTTACCAACAACTCTCGTAGTCTTAGCCCAATGGCCCTTTAACTATTTATTATAGCAAGCAAAACACCTTACAACTGTATCTTACGTGATTTGAAAATAGTTGGCATTAGATCAGATTTACGTGATATGTTCACCAATAGTGTTACCACCGTTCTCTCTAGTGGCCACGTTAATTTTTAGGAACTGGGTTCTCACCCTTACCATTATTATCAACATGTCTATCAAACTAAACCCTAATTACTAAGAAAGTTTAGCTTGTTTCAAGAAACGGAAATGAGAATGACAATATTGGGGCATGAAAACGGGAATGAGTTTCGGTCCCTACACTTTGTTGAGGAATGTTTCATTACCAGTATCTCTCAAGAAACCATTTTTGATTTTTGATTTCTATTTCATAACCCCCCCCCCACACACACACACATACATTTAAAACGATTCTGATGGTGCGTGATGATTGACCATTGACCAGGATCGAATATTATAGTTACTGACACTAGATGTGATCAAAAATAAATAAATGTAGCTAGCAATCGATAACAAAATGTTTCTAACACACAATGTGATCGTATTTGTTTTTTTTATGTAAGTTCTAAAGAAAAAGAAGAATAGAAAAACATGATTGTATTATATATGAAATATTGAATTACCAAAATTTCTTAAAGCTTCTTATTGCATAAACTTGATTGTTATATTGTAGCCAAAATTGGATCAAAAGCATAAAAAGAATTCTTAAAAGGCTAAAACCGCACATTGTAAATAGTTTGGGGTTTGTTTTTCAAAATTCACTCAGAAAAAATAATTAAACGTACAAATATTTTAATTATTCATTACAAATAAACTTTATGCTTGTTTCATTTCGTCATATAATATATTTCCTATGCAAAATTTACAACGAAAATCAAATAAATATCAGAAATACCGATGGATCTTGTGAGAATCGGTTGGATCAAATTAAAAACCGAACTGTTTTTGGTGATTGAAGGTTCGGTTTAATACGCAGGTTGAATACTTTTTGGCGGTTTAAATCGAGAGGAGCGCTTTTATGGGTGTGTATTAGCGTTGTTCATGGGTGGTATGACCCGCTAGACCTAGCCCGTTCGGCATGTTGAAAAGCGGACTTGGACAACATTTTTGAAAAATATATGTGGGCTTGGGGAGTACTGCTCAAATTAATGGGCGGGCTCGGGCTATCGAAAAATATATATTTCGATGGGTCGGCCCAATCTGTTATATGATTATAATCAATAAGTTCTTATAAAAATTAATATTTTATTAAAGAAAATAGAAGTGGTTTTGGGTTGGACTCTTTTTTAGTGTGTACCAAACACCTCCTGAAATGTATTTTATATAACATGTCATATACATATAGTATGTCTAGAAACTCGATCTTGAAATATTATGTGATTAAATATGTTTCTGTTGAAGAACCCAAACTTCGAAAGTTAATAGTTATTGGAGAGGAAAAGTACATACCTCATATTTTGTAAAAACTGCCTTTTTTTCTTACGTTATGTAATATTAGTATATTTTACGTTTTTTAGTTGGAAAAAAATATTTATTTTGGATAATTTTACATAAACTAACATTTTATATAGGTTTTTTAAGGGGGCGATTGGCATTATTTATTTAAACCAGCTTATGCTTTTTTTCTTTTGTATAAGTGTTTATCAACTTATGTGGTTTTAAATCGAAGTTCTAATAAAAGTGTTTGGAGTAGCTTATGTCAGTATCAAAACGTAATAAGTTGATAAGTTGTTTTTCGGGGTTTGGCAAATAAGCAAATCAGGGAGAAGGATGATGTATTTTATAGCGGTACTACACCAAAATAAGTTAATAAGTTTAAAAAGGGTAACTAACTTATCAAGAACTTCTTATAACCGGTTTGGCACTGATATAAACATTTCCCTTTTTTCCCATTCAAACACTATAAACTTCTTATTACGGTATCACACCGTAATAAGTTAATAATTACTTTAAAATTTAAATAAGTAATCCAAACAACCCCTAAATGTAAATCTTTTAGAGCCCATTAGCAAGTCCGGCCCAGTAGTTGTAACACAGGTATGGACAAGTTCTCAAGCCTATAAAAAAGGTCTTGGATTTGCCATATAAGGCCCGTTGGACAAGAAAAAGATGCTAGGCGCGGTTCAATGGCTCATGACCCGTTCAAACCCATAAATGATCATCTTTAATATGTATACACATAATATGTTTGAGCTCACATTTTTTTTTTTTTTAGTATTAAGCTTTAGATTTGCTGATTCAATTAATAATTAATAAACTTTTCAAATCTTAATCATTTCAATATTACAAATTACTATTTATTAGATTTATGTTATATTTAGATGAGAATTACCCAATTACTTTAATATCTTATTTTCTTTTAATTTATCAATTATTATTTGTTTGATTTACTTGTATTTTTTAACTGTATATTTCGCTTTCATTTTCTAATTTATAGTTTAACTTTAAAGCTCATACTTAATCTAAATCATCTAAATTTGATCATGCGGCCTATTTTGACTAATTTGTACATTTTATTTTTAATTGTTAATTATAGCTTGGTTTGTTAAAAGAGGTTTAGACTGTCCCAAACAAAACATCAATACCCCTAAAGTAAATGTATCGAACCATCAGCTTTTAAAGATTGATATACCATTTATTGTAATTTTCAGTTTTATTATGTTTCTTTTAGTATCAAAATGCAACTACTTAACTGTCAGATACATATGTTTTTTGAGTTTTTTTTTTTGTCTTTCAATTAAGAAGGGGAAAGGAAATTCAACATGGAAGCCTCCTTTAATAATGTGTCATTAAACAACAAAAATCTTAAACGTAAGAATCTTTTCATGAAGTTTCGTGCAACATGTTTCTAATATTGTGATTGAGAGATTCAATCATATATAAACTTGTCTTGCAGCTGAACGATGTAGGTTAGCTCAAGAGTAGTCTTTTATGAATCATTTTATATAAATTTTTAATCTGATATTTTTATAAATAAAATTCATAGATAATTCAGTAATAAATAATTTCCATTTTTATTGATTTTCTTATTGCCAAACAATCAAGAACTTTATTTTTTTAATAGAATTAGCATATTCATATAAATGGAAATGGAAATCAATCACTACTAATCATTACTAGCATTAATTTCAATTGATGGCCTTTGTTTATCATGTCTTAGAATCATTTTATTTAACAATTAAATTTGTCAAAATGAAGCATATACTCAACAAATTTTTAGTATTTAAGTGACACATAATATTAACAATATAATAATATTAGCAAAAATAACTTTATGAACCAAATAATTTTTAATAAATATCTAATAATGGTTACTAATATATAAACTTAAAATATATTACATTTTAAGAAAATGCAAAAGAAAATAAGATATTAAAGCAACAAATAGAAGAAAGCACATAAAAGGAAAAAAGGTTAAATGATAAAAGAAAGAAGAGAGCTAGTCATCAGGCACCCGAACCCCACCTTTATACATCTTACGGTAATAACTCTAATGTTCTACAAAATGACAAATCCTACCCTCAACATTATGAAATTGCACAAGAGCCACATAAAACAATATCTTTCCAGCTTTTGAAATGTAGTATACTTGTATAGAAACGAATGATATGCATTACAATCAAATGTATGATTTCTTTAATCGTCGGTTTATTCTGAGTGACCATTAATTTCTAACTGATAGTTGTTACAAAGATTTTCCTTTTTTGACTTTTGTTGTTTGGACAAATAGTAGGCCAGGTAAAAAGATACATGCCTCTTATATGTTAAAGATATAATAATTTCTAAAGATCTGTTTGATTAAGCGGACTGTGTTTGAGCGATTTGGATCTCGTGAAATGGTTTGATATTGGATGCCTAGAAGAGATTAAAAAAATTTGAAAATTTCTATGTTTGATTTGTAAGATTTTGAAATGAACTTGAATTCTTTTATGTAGTATTTTATAATAATAAATTGTAAGCAATTATAAAGATAATTCAATTGTAGTTTATTGATCGATCATACAAAACAGTTTATCAGATAAATTCTATGAAATCCCATGAAAATGGGATCAGAAGATAGTGGTTCAAACCTTGTTTCAATCATTTTTTTTCTCATTGTTAATTTCTATTGAACTCTGATCATATCTAAAATTAAGTTTAAATAGGGTCTTAACTCTTAAAAGTATAATTTGGATATTTTTCCAAAAGTATAGGGTAGTGAAGTGTAATTTAGAGAAGATGAAGGTTGCATGCATCATCCAGAAAAATTAGTGGAAGTGATCGTATAGTGTTTGTGCTATTGTCTGATTGATTGATCATCTAACAACAATTTCCACCATTAACGAAAGCCACAAACAATTTCTTCTTCCAAAGAAACCTCTAATGGAATCCTGACTAAGACTTCCAAAATTCATCCAACCTGAAGATTGAAATCACTCTCATCTTCAACACACCTTCACCACTCCAATTTCAGTTTCCCCTAAAATCACATCCATGACGACTCTGTGCGCAGCGGACTCCGCCAGAGCCATCGCATGCCGCGACGGCGACGCGGCGGCGACGCTGAAGCTCGCCGCGATCTTCTCCATCTTCCTCACGAGCGTCGTCGGGATCTCGGCGCCGGTGATGCTCGCTCGCCTCTTCCACGGCAAGCCGCTCTACGACAAGGCGATCCTCGTCATCAAGTGCTTCGCCGCCGGCGTCATCCTGTCGACGTCGCTCGTCCACGTCCTCCCGGACGCCTTCGACGCGCTCGCCAACTGCCACGTCAAATCGCACCATCCGTGGAAGGACTTTCCGTTCTCCGGCCTCATCACGCTCATCGGAGTTTTAACGGCGCTGTTAGTGGATCTAACGGCGACGTCGCACGTCGACGGTTACAGTCACGGTCACGGTCACGGAAGTAACGGAAGCCACAAGGAGGTTAGCAACGGTTATACGCGGATCGGAGAGGATGAGGAGATGAAGAAGGCAACGGCGGTGGCGGTGGCGGTGGCGGTGGAGATAGAGGCGGAGGAGGTGGAGCGGCGGCGGATGAAGGAGGAGGAGGTGGTGAAGATGAAGCAGAGGATGGTGTCGCAGGTGTTGGAGATAGGGATAATATTTCATTCGGTGATAATCGGAGTGACGATGGGGATGTCGCAGAACAAGTGTACGATTAAGCCGTTGGTGGCGGCGTTGGCCTTCCATCAGATCTTCGAAGGGATGGGGCTCGGCGGTTGCATCGCTCAGGTAAACTGTAAAACCTACTCCGGCCACCGGTCACCGCCGTGTGGATTGTTCTAGAAATTGTTTTGATTTGATTTGATCTGATCATGGCCGTCCATTTTGCGGGGATTTCTGCAAGGTGATAGACGGTTTCCTGGCCGTGTGAGGGTCACGTGAGGGTTTTGGTTTTGAGATGAAAATCAAAATAAATGGACCAGAATAATATGGATGAGAGATATATCAGGTTGACAAGACCATCTCAAAACACATATTTATCATTTTTCTAAAATAAAATATTATAGGTTAAGATTTCTGAAATTTCTTTTCTTGTGAGGCTATCGGTAGCGTAGCCCACAAGTCCACTCTCTTACATCAGCGTCAAATCAGCTTTATTCACAATAAGCTCACTCTATCAAGTACCATAACCCACCAAATCGAATACCTAATANTCAATCGGTTTGTGGAAACCGACTCTACGAGCCCGCTGGAAGCCCCTCAATCTGTACCACAGCTAGCCGGAAGCCCGATGAAATCGTAGGGGCGCGCTACCAATAGCCTAAAGTACATCAATTGTTTTATTTTAGTAATTCTAATATTAATTATATTATAAAAATATTTTTATATTTAACTAGATATAATTCTTTTTGCATAAACGTTTTAGGGTTTAGTTCCCCTAAATGTATCCAAGTTGTCACATTTTGCTATTGTGTGTATTGTACTTAAAAAACTACCATTTAATGTACCAAAGTATCAAAATCTACCGTTTAGTGTATTGTGACCTCTTATAGTAGGTTACCAGCCGGTCACCCCCACTCCGGCGACCGGTCATCTTCTCCGATGATTTTTCCGACGACCGGTCATCTTCTCCGGCGACTTTTCTGACGACCGGTCATCTTCTCTGGCGACCACGCCAATTCGGCCACTTCTCCGGCCACCAAATTCCGGTGACTTCTCCGGCGACTTCCATATCCGCCACCCACCATCTTCTCCGGCCAAAATCAGGAGGTGTAAATAAGTCAATCCTTAAGCCGAACCCAAGATTATCCAATACCGTAAGTTCCAATCCCGAACCGTGCTTAAGGCTGTGGCTGTTGTCGTCGGTACGGAGTGGCTGTTGTCGTCGGCAACAGTTTCTTGACGGCGATCACTTCTCCATCGTCGAGATTTGCACGATAAATGAACTCCGATCGGAGACACACACACACACATCTCTATGGCCGGAGAAGATGGTGGGTGGCAGAGAAGGAGGTCGTCGGAGAAGATGGTGGGTTGCGGAGATGGAGGTAGCCGGAAAAATGGTTGTGGTCGCCGGAAAAGTCACCGGACTGCTGTGGTCGCCGGAGAAGATGAGCGGATGGCCGGCTACCTCTTCAACAAGTTTCCCAATACACTAAACGGTAGGTTTTGAAACTTTGGTATATTAAATGGTAGTTTTTTAAGTATAATACACAATAACAAAATGTGACAAGTTGGATACATTTAGGGAAACTAAACCCTTTGTTTTAATACATCTTATTAGTGTGAAAGATATTTATTTCTCTTATAAAGTTTTGGAGATTTCGCTAAATTTAAGCTTTTTATAACTTTATTATATTTTTTTTGAAATTTAGGATAGAAGATGACATATATGTTTGTAGCAATAAAATTGTTAGTCATTTTTTTCTATACTGATCTACTTGTTATTAAAAATTTTAGTGTATTCTAATTCAAACTTTAAATCATTTTATAATTTTATGATGTAATTACCGCACTCTTGTCCCATATTTTCCCTTCCAGTTCTGTCTGTATACTAAAAGCTGGTGTTCTAAGAAGATCATCGTGGGAGACATTGTGGTGCGGCATGACTTAAGACTTATGCCTAAAGTCATGTTTAGTCTGAGACGCACCATGACCCGAAGCGTGATTTTTGAAACACCATTATTGAATACCTTTTCATTGACTTATACTTTTTAAAAATTTCACCAATGTCAAAATGTTCGATTTCATGGAGTCATTAAGTACTAGCATAAAACAAAGGTTTAATATATATAAAATATGTGATATGTATAAATTTGCCACCCTAAGTCATGTGTTGAAAAACAGCATGAACTCGACGTGGCTTTCAAGGCTTTAGGCTTGATCTCCCTATCACACCACGACTTACGCTATTCAGAGTCTTGCCAAAAGCACATGCCTTAAGCATTTGTATTATTTTTAACGAACCAAATATAGAAACCTGATATGTTCTTTTACATACAGGCGGGATTTGGATTCACAACCACGGCTTACATGTGCTTCATGTTCGCGGTAACGACACCGATGGGGATCGTATTGGGGATGATCTTGTTCTCCGTAACAGGATATGACGATAGCAGTCCGAACGCATTGATCCTCGAAGGTCTTTTGGGTTCGTTGTCTTCAGGGATATTGATATACATGGGTCTCGTGGATCTTATCGCTCTCGATTTCTTTCATAATAAGTTGATGAGTTCGGAAACTTGGTTAAAGAAGTCATCTTTTCTAGCCCTAGTTCTTGGCTCTACTTCCATGTCGATTCTTGCTCTCTGGGCTTGAAGTTTCACGCCTAAATTGATCATCGTAATGTACAAACTACACCTACATTACGCTTCTATAACAATCGACTACTTTTTGATTGGTTTAGTCTTGTAAAGGATTCATTTTTATTGACGTGACATGACAGAACCAAAACTGATTTGTTGATGTGACAAACAGTAAGAAAGTGAGATACCATGAGACATATATGGAAGTGTGATAGAAAGAAGTATAAGGATTGATGGTGTAATTATTGATTTATCGAATGTTTGTTGTAATGTTTCGATTCCGTTCAGTAAATCATGATGTAATCATTAAAACGTTGTGAAAATGCAAGTGTTAGCAGTTACAAAACAAACGAATCGATCAATCCATGAGCTTGTATCTTTTCTCTTGGACGCCTGTGACTCCCATTTGTATCTCGATTATCGTATGCAATGGCATCTGAAAAAACGCAAAATTCATGTTAGTGTACATGTACTTGTGTGTGCATGTGCTCATGTTTTTTTTGGTGGCCCTGTGCGACCACGAATGGTCTGCAATTATTACAGATGGATGAACCTCCATAGCTACAAGGGCTTTGGCAGCAAAATACACAGGTGCGTGGTCGTGTCGTTACCTCTATGTGTGGAATTTCTTTCAACGGTCGATCAGCAAAATACGCATATAACGCTCGCAAAACGGCCTGTACAAAACCAAAAACCAAAACTTATGCTCGTTCATTTAAAAAAAACAAATCAAATGAGGCCAATATATCCTACACAGAGATAGGGCCGGCCAAGGGTAGGATGTACACAGACTTTGCCTCAGAGACTATTTTTTGTGAAAACACTCGACTTACAAAACAAAAGTTAAAAGTAGACCTGGTGAGATACTACTACGACAGGGGCCCGTTGGCGTTCAAGCTCGATGATCACGGGTTCCAACCTGCAAAAGGTCGAGAGCCTCGTTATATTTTCTAAAAATAGAACTCGAATACTGATAAATCTAGTTCATCGACAAACCTTTGTATCACATCTAGATAAGACTCTCCACGAGGATATCGATACCTCAATTTATCCTTCTTCCGTGACCTTCAATCGATCAAAAAAATAACAAATCAAATCAGACGCACCCGACAGTAAGGGGGAAATGGACCAAAATAGCCCTTTTCCTCCTCTAAATTGGGTCTTCCTAGCCAATCCTTTTCCTTTTTTACCGAAATGTCACTACCTCAGCAAGCGATAAATAAAATAAAAAAAATAAGTTTCTGAACATGTACACGGGCCATATTTGTAACGTTTTTTGAACATGTCCGCAAGCTGCGGACCAATTCCTGCAGATGTTGAAAAAAGTTACAGATATGGTCCCTGTACTTGCAGACCTGTTCAGAAACTTCTTTTCTTTCTTTGACTTTTTCACCCCTCCACAAATTGCAGACCTGTCACTTGCGGGGTCGTGACATTTTGGTAAAATGAGGAGATAGGAGACCAATTGGAGACTGAGAAAATGGCTATTTAGGTCAACTTCCCATAGTGGTAGGGGGGATGTACGTAGATCAAAGTTAAAGACCCGTTCGCATATACAAAAAGACAGCAAAAAATATAAATAAATAAATTGGCATACGGTTTAGAGATTAAAACATACTCATACTCCTCGGGCATGTTCTTCTTTATTTCTTCGTATGTCATCCCATCGCATACACCCGCATTTATCTCATCAAGCGCACGCCATTGTATCTATACGGAAATCAAAATTCATAAACCAAACACGCTCAACGATCTGACCAATAATCGTGCATGGAACTTCTCTAATACCGATATTTCATAAACATATCTCGTAAATCTCACATTATTCACACTAACCTTTGGGAATCCAACGATTTGATTAGCGGTCAAAATTGTTCTCTGTAATGTGCTTGTCCATATCTACGCGACATAAAGAACACATATATCAACCATGGTTCAAGTATTAAGACCATGTTTGGCAAACTGGCTGATAAGCCCGTTGTTGGCTGAAAAACTAGTTGTTGGGTGATACTGCCATGAGTTGAAGTGAAAAAGCGCATTTTCAAGCTCGAGAAGGATACAATAGCATAATGAATCGAGAAGAATACTTACGGAAGCAGTTCGTTCGTTCTTGAGTCGCTTCTCCACAAAGTTTGAAAGTTTCTTTGCATAAACCTCGCCTTGCCCACTGTCAACCAAGTCGAATATATTACGCAAATTAGCTCAAGAAAAACCCAATCAGGCCCATTAGCTTGGATTAGAGATGCACAGAAAGAGCCCGAGCCAGGCCAAAAGCCCGATCGGGCCAAGTATTATTTTCAAGGCCAGGGCCCAGAAAAACCCGATCAGGCCCATTTTCACACATGGGCTTTTGAAGGCCCGGGCAACCTAAACAGGCTTCGAACGGCGAAGCCCGAATAGCCCAAATGCAAGCAGAAAGTAATCAGGAAAAGAAAAAGAAAAAAAACCTCAAAACAGTGTCGCCGCCTATTCTTCCCCTCACGTTATCACGACTCTCTCCATGCCTTGTAAGCAATATTGGACGGGGAGTAAGATGTGTATTCACCTGAAAATTATCTTAAGCTTATTAAGACGCAATTTAGCGAAGTAAAGATTAGCAAAAGTATTTTTCGATTTGTGATTAATTAGCTTCGGTGACGTACCAAGAAAAACACAATACGCCCAGGAAGGTAACCGCCGAGATTATTCACCTGAAAAGAATTAGAAATTTGTCGGTGAGTTTAAAAGGAATAGAAACGTTCATTCATTTTCTAGCGAATACTACTTGGAGTAGAGGTCAGGTTTGCATATATCTGACACCGAGATTCCCATCTCCAAATGCAAAATCGCATTTTTATGTTTCAAGCACTAATAAAAACATGACGTTGATTCGAAAACAACATGAAGACGACTTACTTGTATCTGCCCGCCTTGGCCACTAGCCATATCGATCATTTTGATATACGAACCTTCATTCACTGGCTCATACATCTTGCAACAAAAACAAAAAAGAAGAAAAAAAGTTAACAGCTTCACTCATTTTCTGTCATTTATTTTCATTCTGTTGGTATTTTTTATGACACAGGGGAGGGATATAGACGAGAAATGGGGTCCCATTTGCTTGATGTGCGAAGAAATACAAATGGGACCCACAATAAGAACGGAGACAATGGAAAATGGCATATATATAGAGGCTCAATCAAATGCATACCTTGCAATTGTTGCACACCTTAAGAATCAATATCAACCATTCATCTAGTATTAATGAATATATGTATTCATAAATACATTGATAGTTTCCTATTATAAGTGGTGATCATAATTAATGAACTCTAATTACCTTCTATAAATATTTAAATCATAATAAATGAATCTTCATTATTTCCATATGTACTAATTCATTGGTTCTTAAGGTGTGCAACAATTGCAAGGTGTGTTTGATTTTCCCTCATATATATATATATATATATAGAGAGAGAGAGAGAGGCTTAATCAAATGAACACCTTGCAATTGTTGCACACCTTAAGAACCAATGAATTAATGCATTTTATGGAAATAATGA
>LUCG01268741.1:0-23159 GCA_001633085.1 Carthamus tinctorius | reverse complement strand
TTCCACCTAGAACAACTGCTGTTGGGAATCCTGCTAAGTTGATTGGAGGGAAAGATAATCCGGTTAAGCTTGATAAGATTCCTAGCCATACTATGGATCATACCTCACATATTGAGTTTTATGATTACGTTGTTTAGAACTATTTATGATCATGGCAAATGATCGTGTGAATAGTTGAGTTAATGTCGAGAAGCGTGTGAAGTGAATCCGAACCCTTGATCTTTTTAGTCTTATGCCCACCCATGAATAAAGGACGTCTTCCGGTGCATCTTGGTGCATCTCATCCTAATATACATTCATTTCTAATCCAATGGTTGATAACCACTTCTCACGCTCTTCACGTAAACATCAACTTCTCACAGACATTGGTTGGATTGGATGTATGGATCTTTGTTACGATTGATTTGTATGATTCAAGTGTAAAATTATGTTTAAGTTCTCCCATCAATGATTGAGTCTCATGCTAGAGGTGGATTGGTGGGACACTACCCTAGGGCTATAAAAAACCCGCCAACCGCCTAATTCCACCTGCAAACAACCCAATTAAACCCAACCCATGAAGCCGTTGAAATTGGGTTAGGCCTGCAAGGGTTGTGTTGGGTAGGGTTACACTTTGTCATTCGTTGGGATTTTTTTTTCAAACCACAGTAATTGGGTTGGTTGTGTAAATGCCTAAACCGCCTAATCCAACCTGCAAACAACCCCATTAAGCTCAACCTTCCAACCAGTTTAAATCGGATTAGTCCTGCAAGGGTTGTGTTGTGTTGGGTTTTTCTCAAACCACAGTAATTGGGCTGGATTGTACAAATCCCGTAAACCACCCAGCCCAACTTGCAAACAACCCAATTAAACTCAACCTGCCAACCAGTTGAAATTGGGTTAGGCTTGCAAGGGTTGTGTTGTGTAGGGATTTTTTTTTCTAACCACCGTAATTGAGTTGGGTTGTGAAAATGCCTCAAACCGCCCAACTCAACCTGCAAACAACCCAATTAAACCCAACCCGCCAACTTGTTGAAATTGGGTTATGGCTGCAAAGGTTGTGTTGGGTTGGGTTAAACTTTGTAACAGGTTGGGTTGCGTTGGGATTCTTTCAAACCACCTTAATTAGGCTTGGGCAGTGTAAATGTCTTAAACCGCCCAGCCCAACCCACAAACACCCCTAAGCCCCCTCCATAGCAAATTAGACTTGGAGGACCAAATGAGAACTGAATGTGTCATCAGTGCTGAAACCATTATAGTCAAGAGCAAGCAAGTTCAACTCCTGCTTTCCTAAAAGGTGCAACTGCAACCATTTGTTTTCACTATGCAATTCATCATGCTTTAAACAACTACTATTATGCATCTTCAGTGGTTAAAATATCAGATTTTCAGTTTCAGTAGATTAAAGGTCATAGAATTCAAAGTAAGCCATCAAGATTAATAATTTTCTTTTCCTCCTAAGCTTATATGGTCAAGATGATGGAAGATTTGTGGAACATTTTTTACTGTTTACAGTTTACTGTGTTCTACTATTGGTCCTTCCCAAGAACTCTTCATAATTTACCTTCTTTGTCCCAAGTTTCTCCCCTGCTTTTCAATATCTTCCAAACTTTCTTAAACCACTTGGTTTTTGATCAAAATCTTTTTGAGAACACTTCTGCACAGGCCAGGGGTATTTATGAAAATAGCCGCTCTACTCATTGGGATAGAGGACATGTCTGCTTTCATCCCAACCCCCCCAAACGCTACTTCCGAGTGGGATATACAAAGTGTGTTTTGTTTGGTTTATAGAAGCTTACCGGCAGCCCAGCTTGTTCTGATTCACTGCACTTGTAATTCTGACAGACTGCCACTTCTTTTATCCTGATCAAATGAAACAGATATGTATGACATAATTTAAATTGCTTGAAAGAGATTGATTGGTTTAAGGAAAAATAATCAAACTGTCTCTTTTCTTTCCTTACATATAAATGGTCGGGTTTAGGGGAAAACCTCAAAAGAAAATAAAAGGAAAATTGAGGAACACCCCGGTAGCCTTTCAGTTCGACGACGGTATCCATTAGTGCATGCAAGTAATTTGTAACATGCACTCGTGCATAGAAAGCAAAAAACAACTTAATTTACTTGTATGCATAAGTGCATATGGTCCAGATGAAGGGCTACGAGGGTGTTTCTCAGTTTTTCCTTTGTTNCTCTCTCTCTATACACACACACACACACAAATACTCACATCTACTGATATTTCCAATGAGACTTGCACACCTGATAAGTATCAAGGAACTGAATAGAAATATTGAATGTCATTCGGATTGAATTGATATATTGAATAGCATCTCGATTCTCGGCAGACTTTTGACTTTTTTCAGTTGTCCTTAGGTACTTAAAGTTTGAAAATTTCAATGAAGATGTAATCAAGGCTTAATTATATGTTTCTTTTCCTAATATTTGGAGGTTATGTGTTATATTTCTTGTCATCTATCATCTGTCCTTTATCCTACAGTTGATTCCACCATGATAGAATGGTAAAATAATGAGTAAACTACAAATTTCGTCCCTAGGTTATATGTCAGCCGTTTGGCCTGGTCAAACAGAACATCTTCGTTTTGATATGATAACATTGCTTGAAAGAGACACTCATTTGGTATAATAAATAACAATCGGCAGATACTCACACTCATTGATGTTTTTTATTTTTTAGCACGAAGATGATGACACTTAATACCGTCATCTTCCCACCACACGATCCTTTCTAACCGAATGACAATAATGACATTAGACTTAGGGGCTGTTTGGTTGGTTTTCCATTAAGTCCTGTATGAATAAATCCGTTTGTGTGGATTAATCTGTTTGTATAGAATGTGAAGGTTTTTGTATAGGAAGGTCTCTCCATAGATGGAAAAAGCGGATTTTTTAATTGGGCGGGGAATGTTTCGAAAAAAAATGGCTTTCTGCATAAAGCTCCATCCTAAAAGCCTACTGAATAAGCCACCTTCCATATCACCAAGTCACTACCAAACAGTCATGTATAACAGACCGAATAAGCTGTGAGTCCCATTAAGCTCATTAAGTTGCTAAAGAACGCGCCCTTAACTGCTTTGGAGCAAAAGTGCCAATAACTTCATTAACTAAAACTTCTGGTTTACTATAAATAACAACATAACCTTCTTTAAAATCAACCAAAAGCAATTCCCTCAATACATAACATAGATAGAGAAAGAAATATAGATCAGAAAACGTTGCGGGTTAACGACTTGATTACCTCTTGGTTGAAAAGCCAATGGCGCGAAGCTACTGTGCACTGGATTATGACTGAACGCCTCTAAGTCAGAATCCGGGCTAGAAGTGACGCGTGTGCCCACCGCCTATTTGCCGACCAGCAGTAGGGGCCTGGGCCAACCGACGAGTCGTGCAGGCCACCTTGAAGTACAAACCATCGACAGAACAAATTTAACTCACCTCACTCACCTCATGGAGCCTGCAATTCTTTTGATCCAAATTCTTTTCGCTTTTCTCATCTTCATGTTACTGAAACTCTTGAAGCAGTCCACAACAAAAAATTCAACTCCATGTCTACCCCCAGGGCCATGGAAGCTACCTTTAATAGGAAGCATCCATCATCTTGCGAGCTCTCTTCCCCATCACCGGATGAGAGACTTGGCTACGAAATATGGACCGTTGATGCACCTCCAGCTCGGAGAACTTTCCGTGATCGTCGTGTCTTCGCCTGAAACAGCAAAAATGGTTATGAAAACTCATGACATTAACTTTGCTGACAGACCTTATCTTTACGCTTCAGCCGTGATATGTAACGGTGCTACAAATCTTACTTTTGCGCCATACGGAGACTACTGGAAGCAGGTTCGCAAGATTTGCGCTATGGAGCTTTTGAGTGCTACGCGGGTCCAATCATTTAGGTCCACAAGGGAAGAAGAGGTCTCACACTTTATCAAGTCTATCAATGAAAATATAGGATCTACGATCAATCTCAGTGAAAGAATCTTCTCGTTAACGTATGGGATCACTGCACGGGCGGCGTTTGGTAAGAAATGTAAAGATCAAGAATCATTCATTTCGCTTGTGAAGGAAGCTACAGCTGCGGCTGCGGGATTCAACGTTTCGGACATCTTTCCTTCTTGTACTGTGCTTCCTTCACTCACAGGATTTAAGGCAAAACTCGAGAAGATACGTGGGGTGTTTGAGGAGATAGTTGGAAACATCGTTGAGGAACACGAAGCTAAAAAAATGGCAGTTGATGCGGGTGATGGTGATGGAGACGAGGGTGAAGATCTTGTGGATGTTCTTCTGAGATTTCAGGAGCATGGTGATGTTGAATTTCCGTTGTCTATTGCTAACATCAAAGCAGTCATTCTGGTTAGTAGATCATGCTATAATCAAGCTTCTATACTTGAATATTTTCTATTCGTCTTACACATGTAATTAATCTCTACAAGATGGGAAAAGTGCATAAACAGATTGTTATTCTACATGGGAGGGTAAGAGCAAATGAGGGGAAATTTTAGACCACTGAACAGTTGCATCATATGGAAGGTTAAGGGGCTGTTTGGTTCAACGAATTTAAAGGGATTTGATGGAATTGGAACGACAGATTCCTTTGACCAAATTCCTTAGTGATGTTTGGTTCGCGGAATAAACCTGATGGAATCCTTTGAATTGAATTCCACAATTTAAGGAATCCGTCATTCCTTGGCTTAAGTAAAGGAATTGAATTCCTCCCTACCAAACGCGTGGTCAAATTCCAATCCAATCCCTTCAGAGTTTGGGGTTGTTTGGTTTGCGGAATTCAAAGGAATTTGATGGAATTGGAATGAAAAATTCCTTAGTGATGTTTGGTTCGCGAATGAACTTGATGGAATCCTTTGAATTCCATTGGATTCGACAATTTATGTAATTCATCATTCCTTGGCTTAAGTGAAGGAACTGAATTCCTACTAACCCAAAGCTTGGAAAATTCCATCAAATACCATCCCAATTCCTTAAAGTCAAATTCCTTCGATGGATGCCAATTCCATCAAATTCCATTGCGAACCAAGCGCTCCCTAAGAGTATCAGATTGAAACAATCGTAGTTTATTTCAATTCTTATTAATAGATGGACTATAATGAGGGATTCAAATGTATTTCTTCCTTCTCTTAATTACATGTTTCTTTGAGGCCGAGCTGGGAGCGGGTGATGGGTGGGAGGTGCATCTACCTTTTCGCTTGGCGAGTCAATTTCTTCTAGCCCGAGACGACACGTCGTTCTTGTTAAAAAATCGAGTTGGGCATTTGAGGAACCCTCCTCTCCTGCACATTCTGCGTGTTCGACTAAATAGATGTTGGCTAAACTTGTGGTGGTTACCAAGGATCCAATTAGTTCCTATACTCCCCTCTCCCCCTAAATACATGTCCATATTTCTATTTTAGTTTGTCCCAGGCTAAGTGCTACTTTCCAATTCTACCCTTAAATATGAGATGGAGTATTTCATTACTCCCTCAATTCTTGAGGGTAAAATTGTCATTTCGTTAATCAAAAAGTGCAATGGTTATATATTTCTAAGACTCTGTTTTTTCTTATTGTGGACATTTAGGGAGTAATTAGTCAGCTCTTTTGTCCCCCTCTTAAAAAAATTCTTTGCACCAAGAAAATATTTAATAGCCTATGAATATTTGGATCTCTTCCTCAGTACTTGATGATACTTGCAAAAATATTGATAACAGGACTAGAACTGTAGAGAACTAGGAAGATATCATATTCTGTCTTAGGGGCTGTTTGGTTGGTTTTAGTTCTGTATGGATTAATCTGTTTGTATGGACCAGGCAGGTTTATGTTGGTGAGAGTTTTTCCATAGATGGAAGAAACGTGTTGGGAGTGACAGATTTGGAAAAACTTGGCTTTTTGCATAAAGCTCCCCCTAAAAGCTTACTGAATAAGGCACTCCGCACTCCCTATACCATTAAGCCACTACCAAACCGTCATGTATAACTGACAGAATAAGTTGTGAGTCTCTTTAAGCTCATTAAACCGCTAACAAACAGACCCTTACTAGTACTTGCTCCTCTTGCAGGATATCTTTACTGGTGGGAGTGAAACATCTTCTACAACCATAGAATGGGCGATGTCGGAATTGCTGAAACACCCACAAATGATGGAGAAGGCACAAACTGAGATAAGACAAGTTGTAAACCAAAGAGGAATGAGCGATGAAACATGTATTCGAGAACTAGTGTTCCTAAAGCTCATTATCAAAGAAACTCTAAGACTACACCCTCCAACCCCTTTGTTGCTTCCTAGAGAAAGCAGGGAGATGTGAGATCAATGGGTATGTCATACCCGCCAAAAGCAAAGTTATAGTGAACGCATGGGCCATAGGCCGAGATCCCGTGTGGTGGAAGGATCCCGAAAAGTTTCATCCAGAGAGATTTCTCGGGAGTTCCGTGGATTACAGAGGACTTAATTTTGAGTACATACCGTTTGGTGCTGGAAGGAGAGTGTGCCCTGGTATGTCGTTTGGATTAGCAAATGTTGAGCTGCCACTTATCAAATTGCTCTATCATTTTGACTGGAAGCTGCCTGATGGAATGACAAGTGAAGATCTTCATATGAATGAAGCCTTTGGTGTGACAGTGAGAAGAAAAACAAACTTGAATCTGGTACCTACTGCTTACCATCCTTGACCTGCAAGGTGCTTTCATGTGGATTGTTGGGTAAAGAATGTTACAGTTACTTGTTAGACAACATTATGCCATATTCTATGTTGGAGTTATATTGTCTTTTGTCATTTCCCATAGTTCAAGGGTCTGTTATGTCATTTTGTCGTTTTTCCTTTTGCATATATTGTTCTGTTCTTTTCTTGTATTGTAAGTTTTGATAGTATATGGAACATACAAAAGCCTTTTGGCTCCATCCTTTTTCCTTCTTCTTGGCAATTATCAATGGATTTATTACTAAATCTGACTAGAATTCTAATATCGAGTATTGACCTATTTCCACATCAAAGCTTGCAAAACTTGGCAGAGAAAATATGGACCATTTACCAATGAGGGGAGACATCTTGTGAGAAGTTGAGTTAATGGTGAGAAGCATGAGAAGTGGATTTGAACCCTTGATCTCTTTTAATCTCATGCCCTCTCATGAATTGCACTTTAGCCGGAAATTGATCCAGTGCATCCTGGTGCATTTCATCCTAATGTGCATCCATTTTTCATCCAATGGTTGATAACCACTTCTCACAGGAATCCAACCCTTACCAATGATGCATGTTGCGTAACAACTTTTAAACGGTTAATCAACTGATATATTGACTGTCTCTAGAGAATTGAACTCACAACCCATCAACTTAAGAGTTGATGCATTTGTTGCAAATCCCGTGTTTTGATGATTGACAAACTCATTCCTTATTACTGATGAGCTTGTTTACTGTTTGTGAACTCTAGATTTGGTCAATATTGAATTATATAGTAGGTTCACAACATCGTGTGTAATGAATCAAAAGCTCGGAACCCTACAATGGGGAGCATGCCAAAAAGATGAGACACAAAGAGGCTTATGGTCGTAGATATTTTGATGTCCACTTTGTGCGTTTATGTAAACAAGTAAATCAAGGTGATTTTTTTATTGGATAAGTAGTTTATTGCCAAACCTTTAATACGACCAGGAGTCTGAACTACTCTAAATATCGTTGCAGTTCTTCCTAGTGAAATCACCTCTCAAGATGGGTCTTGGGGAAAGTGGAGTAGGACAAGGGGTTTGAATCACGGGGCCATTTACCAAACACTTACCTGGGTAAGCAATTAACAAACCACATTACCTTAATAGGATTAATATGACAAGGTTCAAGAATTTTACCATGTAAGAGCTAAGGTAAGGACCAAGAGTCTTACCCAGTAAGTGATGGCGAAGACTCTTACCACGGTAAGCGCTTACCCGATAAATAAGTGATAGTACTGAAATTTACCCGTAAGCGCTCAGCCGAGTAAGCTTAGATAAACGACCCCCAAAATATAGTTGCAGCTCTTCTTTCTGTAAATTCATCTATTTCTGCATTGTTGAATTGCCTTTGTGTATTTAGTAAACGAAACCAAACATACCCTGGATTGTTGAAAAAGGTGATACAGAACAACAAATGGCAAAAACTGAGAAACGGCAAGTCATGGACTCGAAGATCATTATGTCGTTGAAAGCTTTGAGAATATTGTGAAAAGCACGGTCTTGCCCTGTAATTAGGAACTGTTGTGCCAAGTGATAAATCCGAAAATTCGTATTTTTAGCATTTGGATCGAGGCAGGATTCATGTAAGGTTTTAGTATACAAACAACCCTTCCGTCTCCACCTTTGTATCACGAATTTGGTTTTCAGTTTCTCTTTCGTGTGTGGACATACACCACCTTCCGCTGGTGGAACCACATTAATTCATGAGTGTTATAGCTTTGCTTTCCTTAATTGTGGTTTACAAACTTGTGTGTTTATCTGCTTCAGTTCACATTTGGTGGTTAGTTAATATTACACATTGTGCATGGTTGATAAAAATTCCATCACTTTATTTGATTTATAGGGCCGGCCAAGGACTACCCAGTAAATGCATAACATTCTTAATCTTGTTGGCCCACGTCCACAATAAGAAACACAATCAGTCATTGGCAAAATAATTCAAGGAAAAAAATCTGAACCTTATTTTAATGGCTTAATAGGACTTGAGGAAGTGTATTATTATGTTATGCTTGTTATTAAATGTCAAGAATAGTTGCTCCTAACCTACCTTTCACCATCATCCAATGTGTTGTTTTTGTTATTATTATTATCTGGCATTTACTATTATAAGCATTGTTTTCAATGATATCTATAATATGGTTGTGGTCATAATCTCTATATATTTGCTTAATAATCTACTAAACAGCATCTCCTGATTTGACTTGAAGCATTTTTTCACAAAGTCAAGAAGGAAGAAGACAATATAAAAATCTTTATAACTAATGCACTTTTTAGTTTTGTATCAGAAAGTTACCTGATGGAGCTCAGCTTCGGCCTCTTCTCTATCCTTTCTACGTTCACCCTCTTCATATTGATGATTCTGAAATTATTGAAGCAATCTAAACCAAATTTACCTCCAGGCCCATGGAAGCTGCCTATTATAGGAAGTATTCATCATCTTATTGGCTCACTTCCACATCACCGCCTACGAGACTTGACAGAGAAACATGGACCTCTGATGCACCTGCAGCTTGGAGAACTTTCTGTGGTTGTAGCCTCGTCACCTGAAACAGCAAAAGAAGTGATGAAAACCCATGATGTCAACTTTGCCAATAGGCCTTTCAATCTTGTTGCATCCGTGGTTGGTTATAATGCTTCGGGCATCATGTTTTCTCCATATGGGGAACATTGGAGGCAGCTACGCAAGATTTGCACTTTGGAGCTTTTGAGTAGTAAGCAAGTCCAATCACTTAGATCGGTAAGAGAAGAAGAGGTGTTGGAATTCGTCAACTCCATTTCTCGACATCCCGGATCACCCATAAATCTCAGTAAGAGTCTTACATCACTAACTTATGGGATCACCGGAAGAGCAGCCTTTGGTAAAAAATGTAAAGAGCAAGATGCATTCATATCACTTGTCAACGAGAGTGTAACTGTTGGAGGAGGATTTAACCTTACGGATCTCTTCCCTTCATCTAAACTACTTGCCTTCCTTGGTAGAACTCAGCCAAAACTTGAGAAGATCCATCGAGGATTTGATGAAATTCTGAACAAGATCATTGAAGAACACAAGACTTCAACAAATGGTGAACGCGAAGTAGACAGAGATCTAGTAGATGTTCTCTTGAAAGTTCAGGAGCATGGTGACCTCGAAATTCCCTTATCTGTTGATGATATCAAAGCAGTCATCTTGGTTAGTACCTCATGCTTTAAATCTGCTTAACATCTTGTTAACAATAGCTTATTTATTATGAAACTCATTTCTGCAGAACCAAGTCCAGAAACGAATAACAACTAAAGAATTGTCTGAAACAAATATTAATATTGGTGTCAAAGGGGTTTTGGTGAAGAGAAAATACCATAGTCACCAAAGGGTCATTGGCCCAACGGTATCCGGGCAAAATTGTTAGAGCCCAGCCTCCCTAGAGGTCAAAGGGTTCAAACCTCACCAAAAAGTGAGGAGTGTCCATGAGTATTTGCATAAATAATTAGAATATATATCAAACGATTACAGTAGTTACCTTAGATTTATATACTAATGCATCATATCAAAGTTTCTATCTTTTTGTTCATGCTTATACTATTTGCAGGATATTTTTAGTGCTGGAAGTGAGACAGCTTCTATAACTGTTGAATGGGCAATGTCAGAACTACTAAAGAATCCACAAATAATGCACAAGGCACAAGTTGAGGTTAGACAGGTTTTTGACCGAGAAAGAACTTTTGATGAAACGTGTATTCAAGAATTAGAGTTCCTACACTTGGTCATAAAAGAAACTCTGAGGTTGCACCCTCCAGGCCCTATGTTACTGCCTAGAGAAAACACAGAGATATGCAAGATAAATGGATTTGAGATACCTGTCAAGACTAAAGTTATAGTGAATGCATGGGCAATCAACAGAGATCCCAAGTATTGGGATGACCCAGAAAGTTTTCATCCAGAGAGATTCAGAAACAGCACCTTGGATTACAGAGGGCTCGACTTCAAATATACACCTTTTGGAGCTGGAAGGAGAATATGTCCTGGG
The DNA here is from genome assembly GCA_001633085.1 of Carthamus tinctorius. NCBI lineage: Eukaryota > Viridiplantae > Streptophyta > Magnoliopsida > Asterales > Asteraceae > Carthamus > Carthamus tinctorius. The sequence goes on along the minus strand of LUCG01268741.1, from coordinate 12,465 downwards.
ATTTCATTTGGATTAGCAAATATTGAGCTTCCACTGGCATCTTTACTCTACCATTTTGACTGGAAACTGCCAGATGGAACAGACAATATGTACCTTGACATGACTGAAGCCTTTGGTGTAACCGTCGGAAGAAGAAGCGACCTTATCCTGATTCCAACAGCTTATAAATCTCTTCACAAATGCAACACACGTGAGGCTGTATAATTGCCTTCTATCTCAGTTGATGTAACTTCTCCTGCTATTTGCACTGCTTCACATATGTGTAAGGCTGTAAACTGATCAAGTAGACAGAATCATGAATAAAACCAACCTGTTTGTTAGCAGCTTAATGAGCTTAATGAGACAGATAGCTTATTCTGTCAGTTATCTGTGATTGTTTGGTAGTGGCTTAATGGTATAGGATGTGGCTTATTCCGTAAGCTTTTACGGGGAGCTTTATGCAGAAAGCCAAGCTTTTCCAAACCTGTCACTCCCAATTAAAAAACACGTTTCTTCCATCTATGAAAAAGCCTTCCCCAACAAAAACCTTCCCAGACTATACAAACAGATTAATCCACACATACAACTTTATCTATACAGGACTTAATGGAAAACCAACCAAACAATACTCTATACACTTGAAACTTAACTGTAAAATGGTCAAATAACAAGTAGAAGGCCATAAACAAGACGAGTAGCAAAAAGGTCACTTGAATCCAATATAACAAGTATATACTATTCATTCATATTTCAATTTCCTCTTTTGACCCAAGACTGGTAAGGGTTTACATGTTCGTATCTGCTACAGAACTCTAATGACCGATCGTATTGGCCAAAATTCTCATAAAGTAACAAAACCTTTATGAGAGAAAATCGAACAAATACTGGTACTTCCTAGCATATCCCCTCATTAGCATCTAATTTACAACATCACACTTCTTGATCAGTAATATTTTTCCAGCTTGTATATTCTACAGCTATAAGACCAACAATGGTGAACATCAGACATTTCTTGTTTGTGGTCAATTGCAAGGAAGTAGTTAGAAGAAGCATAAGCCTGAACCACCCAATTGCTGTATTGGAAAAGCAGCAGTTATTTTATTTAATTTTCGTCTAACTTTATGGGCCCAATACTCTTCCAAGATTTTGTGGGTACTGACTGGAAGAATGGGTTAGAGTTGCAATATCAAAGCTACGAGTTCCGAACTCATTCCCTCGGTATCCATACACATCAACACCATCGTTTACCATGCCATAGCATGCTGACTGAAAAACCTTGTTGAAACTGGAATTGGAAGCATGCTCCTGACTATGGATGGCTTCGGCGTTCAGTGCTTGTGGTTGCTTCTCAGAGAATTTATTGCCAACTATAAGATCAAGGCAAATTGTGTTATCAGCTTCTGATCGAATCCTTGGATTCCCATTTCCTGCAATGTCATGGCTGCTGCTCTTGGCAGTAGGTAAATCATGATTGTGTTTTCCCTCATAAGTCGTTATGACAGCTTTAGGGTCGTGGGACGCCCTCTCTACATGTTTTCTTACTGAACATCCAGCACTTGTGCACTTGTAATAACTCCTGTAAATTATGTTTGCAAAATTAAATAGATAGAATTACAGATTCAGAGGGAGCATTTTGCTCTAACATGATCATAGGCATTTATACTAAAGTTCACTCAAAGTGTACTTCCAATTTTACTCCTATTCACTTGAAGGCTAGACTGTAAAATTGATTGTGATTTTGAACTCGCAATAGATTTTAACATGAGACTTCACTTCTTGATGATCCAACTTGATCATGAGCTCACATGAAAAGTGCCTGAATTACCTGTCAAGCTGACTCCAATCATACTTGACGCGGTAAAATTGAAATCGCTAATGTGTTATGTGCGTACTCTCGAAAAACCAAGGAGACTTGATCAATGTTGCCTCCTTGTAGATGATCGGGTGCTTGTATTGGCATGTTATTCACACATCCGAAGAAACTTATTCTAGAAATTCTTACCTAACCAGAAACATAATAAGAGTGCCTATTGCTGATCATAAACCAGAATAATAATTGGACTGAGACAGGTAAAAGATTTCATTGTAAATTAAGATTTACCGTGTAAATAATTGTGATATAATTCCAGTTATGAATATCAGAATTATCACATAGCTTTAAAGGTCTCGCAGTTTGGAGTTTTTTCTTCCGCATAAACAATAGCCAATATAGCAACCTTTCCACTCATGTTCCTCAATTTTCTCGAGGACTTCATAGACTTGTTGTGTTCCAACCATGTAAATGGTTGATTCATCCCACGAAACAAGCATAAAATTCGGTACATTATCTTTACTTAACATATGCACTAAAAATTCAATGATAACTGCCTAGATGTATCTAAGTTTTGTCTCGATTAATTAAGATTCACAGAATAATTGAACAGCTGATGACCATTAAGATTAGAGAAGCCAGATACAAGCAGTCTTTATCATTTCTGAATTGATCGTGAAAAAGGATCTATACCTGGGATTAGGGTTGCCTCGCACAACTTTCTGTCCATATTTACGCCAGCGGTATCCGTCATCCAGTATGTCAATCTCACTGATAGTTTGTACAACCACTCGTGGCTCACGTGTAGGCTTAACCACTGCAGCTACATCAACTATACCAAAATCTGTTCGCCTGGATACCATTAGAAGTGAGCCAACATTAGAATCTAAGTGCAGCTGATATAATCAAAATACAAGGCCGTTAGCTTTTCACCTCCTTTTCAAATTTGGATCGTCTTCAACCTCATCATTGGTGATGTTCAATTCTGGCACTGTCCCACCCATGTTGTCATCATTTTCTGGTTTAGGAGATGGCACAGGAGTTCCACAAGTCTCAAAGTTATGAACATGGCCATTAGTTGCGGAGAGACCTTCAAAAAAAAGCATGAACCAAGAAGAGTTCAGAAAGATCATAGTAATGAAGAAATAAGGAAGTGTACTGAGATAGCGTAACATATTTCTTCACAAAAGAATGGAAAGCTGTTCAACTCGCCTGCTTGACCAGGCACAGATAAAACTTTAGCGTCATCTTCATCCTGTATCGACATAAGAGCACCTGCAGTAAATCGACGATTGGGTTGAGGTTTTGGATGATCATGTATACCCTTATATATGATCTCTGTTATTTGTCCGGTATAAGAACATTCAACGATCTTTTTCACTTCGCACTTGGGATGTGTACATCTGTAATAGCTTCTTGGGAATTCACTTCCTTTCACAACTTTCTGTCCATACTTTCGCCAATTATACCCATCATCTGATGATCTGTCAATCAGAACCGCAGGTCCAGCTTCCTTGTGACACAGGTCTGACTGATGAAACCTGGATTTAGTCATCCCCACTCCATTTGTTTCCCCATGAAATGCAGCAACCCTTGGAGCAAGCATGCATACAGGTGCAGCAAGACTTTGTTGTTTCGGTACTGACATCTCACAATTGGTCAAAGATGATAATGCATTTGGTCGAGACTCACTTTGGTTTTGCTTTTGTCCACATGGTTCACTCTGTTGGTGGTTGAAACCTGCAGAAACCTTTCATACTACCAGCATAAAAAAATTTGTCCAGTAAAGTCGCCTCTTTACACAAGATAACATAATACAGGATATGGCGAAACCGTGGCATAAAGGAGGATAGGTAGTCATCCTGGATAAACTGGTGAGTGTACCCAGGGAAAGGAATGAAGGAATACATTAGTGAAGTGCTTATCGGTAGTTAAGCTTACACAGCCTATAAGGATAGGCATAGAAAAGGGTGCATAGGAGAGGTGGTACCAAACTTTCACACATACAACTTTGTGACTAAGGGGCTGTTTGGTTGGTTTTTCATCAAGTCCTTTATGAATAAAGTTGTCTGTGTGGATTAATTTGTCTTTATAGATCGGGAAGGTTTTTATTTAGGAGGGTTTTTAATAGATGGAAGGGGTGTGTTTTGTAATTGGGAGAGACATTTTTGGACAAAACTTGGCTTTCTGCATAAAGCTCCCTTCTAAAAGCTTGCTGAATAAGCCGCTTTCTATATCATTGAGCCACTAACAAACAGTCATATCTAGCTGACGGAATAAGCTATGAATCCTATTAAGCTCATTAAGCTGCTAACAGACAGGCCCTAAGACACACTTTGCATGATGAAGAGATAAGAAACTTGAGTTTGGCCTTCTCCTAAACCAATTTCTTTTAATCCTAACAGCATGAAGATGTTAGCTCAAGTTTTTTTTTTATGCATTCTTACCAGAGAAAAAAAAAATAGTCCAAATAACTCCTCAGGCAGGGCTATACCTGAAGTCCTGCAGATGAACATCCTGGAACTGCTGCAGACCCCATGTGCTGTCTAGACTCATACAAGCTAGGGTTAATATCATCCAACTCTTCACTGGCTGAACATTTTGCATTCAATGAGAATGCAGCAGAGACGGAAGACCTTTGCATCGGTTGAGACTTAAGAAAAGAACCTGTAGTTGGAGAAGGCTCTGGCTACAAGATAAACAAAACGGGTTTTTATAGACTCGTCTACAAGAAGCTTCATAATATTTTTCTAGAAAAGTATAAGTTTTTTTGCACCCATCAATTTGCACAAGCTCCAAATATGACTCTATAACTCCAAATGTAGAACGGATGTTGATATCATCATTCTAGAAACTGCCCTAAACAAAAAGGACACATGTGGGAAAGGGGGTAAAGCACACCCACTGAAAGGAACTTTCAGTTCTGTGAAAAAACAACACTGAAGCTTATAGAATATCACAAAAATGGTTGAAAAGGTAACCTAGAAGGCTAGAACACAGCTCATCCAACTTAAACAATATTAATAGTACACAAGCATAATTGCATAAAGAAGAATCTGATGTTAAGTAACACAATTAAGCATCCGAATACTACCGCCTCAAAGAGCTCACAGGCCTACAAGTAGTAATATATTCCCTAAAATGAGCACTTTGAAGAGATTCATTTCATCCAACAAACAGAAAAGCTCGAAATGAAACGAACAAAACATCAAAAGCAGAATATCAAACAAAACGCACTTCACAGAAAGCTCGTTTCTCGGATGACGAATTTATCGATAATAATGGATCACATCAATCATTATATGAAGTTATTCTAAAATTCTCCACTGAAGCCATTGTGACGCAACAAACCTACTCTTGTCCAGTTGCTAATGTGCCATTTTGAGGATATACTGACCTTCTCAAATTAAATCAACCTTTCGTTCTATAATATACAATCAAACAGAAAACGAACCGCATAAAAGTAAACTAAACCGAGTCTGAATCCAAACCGATCGAAAGCAATGATGAATATGCAACTAATAACGAAAACCTAATATAATTCCTTAAATTCATAAATCTAATGAAAACGATAATCTAGTTGTTACCTTACCTTGAGATTAGTGAGGAGGATTGGCGATTCGAGGAAAGAGCTAGGGCTGAGACCGTTGGGGATGGTGATGCAGGTTGAGGTCGAGATCGGGAGTTTAGGCGGTGACATAAGCTTGTAGCGAGCACCACCACCGCCGGTGGAGGTGGTGGATACGGCGGCGGTGGAAGGAGGATGACGGCCACAATGTGAGTGAGAAGAAGCTTCTTCTTCTTCTGCCATGGATGAACAACTGGATCTCCAGGTTCAAGTTCTCCAATATGAGACAAAAAGGAAAAAAACGGACTAACGGAAAAACCGACTGATCGGAAACCGATCCACCGCGAATCGGATAAAACGGTCGGTTTATGTACGTTAACGGTATTGTTTCTATCGGTTTTCAAGATAGATTAATGTTTCATAATTATAGATTTAAATAGGGTTAATTTATTTTTTTATTTTTTTGATTATTTTGAACCGCAGATAACTCACGTTACATGTTCTGCAGGCCCGTTCCTGACAATTTTTAGGCCCTGGGCAAGATATAGAGTTGGGCCATCGACTACGAAGTTATTTTTAATACATTGTTTAAATATAAGGGTTATTCAGCTAAAGGACTTATGGACAACAAAATCGAACATATCTTTAAACCTCGATAAAGAATTGTCAAAGATGGATCTGTTACGGAAACACTAGATCGAGTAATACTTACTATTTTTCCCGTTATTTCTATGGCAAGATCAATCAAACATTTTGTCATCAAACCTATTTAAAAATCATTAACATAATGTTTTTCATTATCATTTTAAACTTTCCGTGTTGAAACAAACTTTTTAACAACCATCGATCTTAGAATCAAAAGTTCATGTTGGTTATAGTTTGGAATTACATTCTTGTTTTAGAGATATGAGAATATTTAAGATTCATGCACTCAATATTAGGTAACAATGAGTGAATGATGTATTAAAAATGTAGTTTTAAAATACAAAAACTTAGACAGTTAAGTCGTCTCGCATAGTTGGTAATTGTTTTCAAATGTAGGAGTTTTCTTAATTAATAACAAAAAATCTACTATATTTTAACACAAAAACAAATTTCATGTAAATGGAATAATAAAAATAGTATGTGGAAGATGAGTGATGGATAATATATCAACGTTTATACACAAAAATAGTTTTAAATTTTATATATCAATACGAGATAAAAATAACTTAGCGAAACAATAAACAATACTATAAAATGAAAACTCAATTAATTTTTTATAAATATTCTTGTCCAATATAATTAATTAATACATGTTTGAGCCTTTAATACAATGCTAAATTCTTTTGGGTCCTATTATATACTTTTTCTTGTGTTCTCTTATTTACAAGTTTTGTAAATTACTAGTATATAGTGCATACTAAAAGATTTTGGGCCTCCTATTTCATTTGGGCCCTGGGCGTACGCCCGGCTCACCCTCCCACAGGGACGGCCCTGACGTTCCGATACGAAGCCGACGAGGTTTCCGGGATTCATACCGACTAATCCTCGGCGACCATGGACTGACCCAAAAGTCGATCCATGGTCAAGATATCCAATGAATCGAACCCTAATAGACAGGGATGTCATCTACTGTCCTCCCAAGAATGTACCATAGTAATGCTTTGATTAGTAGGGTTAACATTAAGAAATTGTTTAATTTAATAGAATTGTTTTATATAATTTCTTTTGTTATTAAAATTATTTTATATTTNGATAAAATTGTTTTTTTTTTTTTTGTATTTTGATGATTTTTTTATTTTTACTATTAAAAACATAAATATATGAAGCAAACTTGATCAAATTAAACAACAATGAAATCGGCAATTGTATGAATTGTACAAATTATAATGGTTTGTAAATGAAAACACCTCTAGTTAAATAACAGATTCAATTGCAGATCTAATTTTCATCATAAACACAAGGCCAGGGGCATAAACACGAGGACAGGGGGCAGGCTTATAGATTTTTTTCAAGGTAGTAACGTCAATGAAGCTATGGATATTTTTAAACAATATCGATGGTCTACTGGTTTGTTTCTTATTTTTCATATGTAAGGTCTTGCATTCGAGATTTTTTTATCGCGACTCTTTTCAAAACATAATAAACCTGAAATTAATAACTACAAACTAAAAACATTATTCAGTTCGATTTCTTTGACACCCCACATAATCTTATATAGCTTAAATTTTATCTGTCTTGATTTTTACTCATACGCCCTGTTCTCCAGTTTAAAACTTAAGGGAAGGAAATGAAAAGGGATGGGAGGAAAGGATAAAAAAGGGAAGAGGAAAGTTACCCTTCCAAATCATCTCACTTTTAAAAGGATAATTTTCAAGAGAAAAAAATGAAAAGTTACCCCTCCAAATCCCTCCTAATCCTTTTCCTAAAAAACTCGAGAACACATTTTTATTAATTTCCTTAAAAATCTTTTATTTTCCTTCATTTAGAAAAACTTGAAAAGACGGTGATACTGATGTGTATTAGATACGTTATGCCCATAAATTCCAGCTAAAATAAATATAAATACACAGGACAAGGTCGGCTTACGTAAACTAATTTAAGCAAACTTTCGATTTTGTCCATCAAATGTCTCTCTTAAGTTTGTAACTCGTTGTCCCCCGATTAGTGACGAGTCATGATTAGTGTTTTGACAAAAACAGAGGTCGATGGTGATGTTTTATTTCACCAAAAAGTAAGATAGCGATCGATATCTTAATATCCATTCCAAGTCGTTTTGTGCATTAACACTTTTTAATTTATACTTGGTACGTTAGAAATCATTTTTATATGAAAGAACACTTGAAGACGTGATAACATTCAACATCGTGATGAACTACAAAAAAATGTTGGAGTGAGAATTTCCGTTATAATTAGTGTGAAATAAGCTCAAATATGACGTAATTGAAGAAATCACAAAACATCTCGATAACTATGCGAGTCCACGAGTCTAAAAAGGGAAATTATAAATGGACCCCCCCACCCCCCAAAAGAAAAAAAAGGAAAATAGGTAGGATTATGTGAGTGTACAGGTGGGACCCGGTATAGGGGGTCTACTTTTATGTGAGTGAATCAAATGCTAAAGAGGGTCCATATAACAACACCCCTCTAAAAAAAATTGCTTCTCGAAAAATATGCAATTTGAATTAGAAATTTTAGAAAATATAGCTAGAAGGACTAATTTAATACCTGCATCCGAAATGCCTATGCAAGTACTTCGACGGTAACTAACGGTGGTCATGGTGCCACTGCCAACTCAAAAGTGAGCCATTAAGCACATCGCACACGCCATTCTGCTAAATAAGTTAAATATAGAAGTACATGATGATAACAGGTATGATTAGGCCGGTGTTTCAGTTAATGAACCAACAACAAACAAACGGTGGTCAATTCAAATCAAATGAGTTCAACAATCCATCTTTATGGAGTTTGGAAATGCGAGTCTCGTTTATATGGCCAAGACGACAATTCCACAGATAAGTTCAACCCAAGATAAAATGAAATACCAGACCAGACTCGCTCAACATGGTACGTGCAACTTCAAAGAGAGTTCTATTCATTCTTTCAACAACGTCATTCTGCTATACAAGTCAAGATTGCATATTGATAAAGCACAAATAAAATTTTTTGGGAGATTGACTCAAATAGTTATTTCAAACCTTCAAATTGGCCTCTTAGCCATTTCTTTCCCAAATTTTACTAAAATGTCACTAGGTCCGCAAGGGCAAAAAGATGTGGACCTTGCTAGAAGACAAAAATAAATGGTCAAGAGACCAATCTGAAGGTCTAAAATGGCTATTTGAGTAGATTTCTTTAAAATTTGAACTAAGATTTGAAGAAAGGTTATTGACCTTTTCCTTGAGAAAGTATGTTGTCCCACTTCTCATCATTTGTATTGTTTCTTAGGCATGTCAAATTTGTTTTGAGCCATGGGTGCATCAAACTAGACCCACCATGAAATGGGACCTAAACCCCCTTCGGACACAAGTGATCCCTGCCAAAGTAAAATTATATACAAAAGTCACCAAATCAAACGAACCCAAAAAATCCCACACAGAGTAGGGTCCGAGGAGGACAAAAGGTACGTAAACATTTCCTCTAACCAAAGAGTTGAGAGACTATTTCCCGCGGGCTAGCCTATGTGGGGGAATATAATGTATGTGCCATTGCTTCATGATGGTTGTCATAATGGGAAAAAATATACGTTTCTAAAAAGGTGTCACTGTAATTGAACTAAAGTGTCTTGCCCAAAGATGTGTGGGTCCTAACTCCGCTTTTAGCAGTATACGCGTTTTTCAAATTTTACTTTAATCCTTTGTGAAAAAATTGGAGGAAATGAGCAACAAAAGTTGAACTCATGACTTTTTGTTTGCAAATGCAAGTAGTGATCTTTTATGATTTTGTAAAAAAGTTATAGCTTTCACCCTCATGATGCAATGGTGCCCCCACTTGAAAACTTACAATGATCTCCATAGGGGCAAACGGCTTTGGCTCTTTTTGCTCCTTCGGAATTTCAGGAAACCTTATATTTTGAACTCGGAACCTAATCTGCAATCAAGCATTAGAACATCAACAAATGTTTCAGTTGAAGTTTCAAGTCATAAGGAAAGCTCAAATGAGAACCATAAAATGTTCGAGACTATTTCATATATTCATTATGAATGACCCTGAATAATCATGAATGAATTTCGTCATGAATATATAAGAAGACATTCATCATGAATATCTATGACTACATTCATCATGAGTACAACATTAATAGTTGGTTCACACGTTCTCAAAATATTTACAATTCTCATTTGAACTTAGAGTTCATTGCATAATATTCAGTAAACCTCATTATAGACTCGATTAACGAATACCAACCTCATCGTATCCATCTATAAGATAATCCTCATCATTGAATGTCCATGTCCATTTAACTTGGTTCCTGGTGAGCAAAGGTAAGAAAAGTGAATCAAAGGTTTATTAAAAATGCGGAACGCAAATCGGACAAAGATGCTGAGGGGGGGCGTTCGGTTCACAGTTTTATAGGAAGGAATGGAATTGCCAAAGGTATTCAATTGAGGGGTAATAGATGGAATATGGTCAAGCCATAAAATGGAATAGCAATTCAATTACTTTGTAAATACACATATAATAATAATGTCCAATAAAAGCATAGAGTTAGATATCAAATTATGAATCTGTCCATGATGAAGTCTCAAAATCAAAACATAAAGTCGCTATCAAACTATTAAATAAACCCCAACTTTCACTAAAAAACTATTCAGCCCAAATTCTTTTGAGCAAATTCCCAAAAAAAATACGCCACTCCTATATGAATTCCGAATCGTGGTTAAAATGCACCGCGAGTAGCGGTCCCACGATTTTAATCCTTGATATCGAAAACTTGTAGCGCTCAAGGACCTTAAACAGAGGTATCGTCGTGATACATTCGATATAACCGATATCCCAACAACGATTGACAACCAAGTGTTTGGTTTATAGATGCATCTTTAGATTTAGAATGTAAATAATGACATTTGTGCAAATTACCTTTCACTTAATTGCCCTTTTTAGTAGTATCATAAATAATACTGATAAAAATAAAAACAAGACTATAGATTACAAAAATAAAAAACAAAAATGCTAATAATAGAAAATAAATACCCTAATAAAACAATTAACATTTTTTTAATAATCACTATTATTAATAATTATTTAAAATGCTTGTAATTACGATAAAGGGTATCTTTTGTCCCAAATATGAATCCATTGGAATCCAACTTGATGGAATTGGTCCTTCCATGGACCATGGTCCATGGGTAAGAAAAAGGAATGGCAAATGCCTCCATCCAATGGAATTTGCCATTCAGCTGAAATTCAATTCCATCAGAATAACCAAAAACACGATTTGAAATTTGTTCAAATAAAATCTGTAATTCCATTCCATCAAATTCGACCAAATTCAAATGAACGCACACTACCACTGAATAAATTATGAACTCACTTGTTTTCTGAGTCAGGTTCAGCACGGGATGGCTCCGGCATTAGCAACTCCGGTATGTATATGTCATCAAAGAATCCAAGTGATACTGCAATTTATTGAATCAATGTTAGTAGAGAGGTATACTAAGACTAGACAGGGCATAAATGAATAATGACACCCCAAAATGAGAATAGGAAAAGTTGAATGACACAAGTGCATATGTGTGTGTATGAAAATTAAGGCCTAAGTACAATGTTTGTTTAGCGAACCAAACAACAAGATTCCAATTCTTTTGACAGATTCCATTCCAATGCATGCCCACTAAACGGATGGTCAAACCTTATTACATTTCATTTCATTCCAATTCTTTTGACAGATGCCAATTCCGACAGATATTATTCTGTGTACCAAACGGCCACCTTAGTTTGTCAATGACAGAGTTTGATTGCCATTTTCTTTTCTCAAGAGTGCACAAGAAGTACGCAGTAAAATTGTCGAACGAAATCAAAAATTCATGTGGAAAAGAGAAGCAAGAAATCCAATGTGCATAAATTTTAAATGTTACTAATTGACTTTAAAATGAAAGAAAATACACCAGCCAGCCTTACTCAAAATTATATATGTGTATATATGAGGGAGGATCAAACAAGAATGCTAACTATTTAAAAGAATACGAAAATGGCCAAATCACATGTGATTTTACATGAACGGTCAAAAAAAGGCATGCAAGTGACTTTGCCGCATCTTCAAGTCACGGGGCAAAGTCGTGTGAACCATATGTGATTTTGTACTTGATGTTAGTGTAAAATCACATGCGATTGGATAGTTTTTTATTCTCTTAAATAGGTATTGTTCTCGTTTGAATACGACTTACATATATATATATATATATATATAGAGAGAGAGAGAGAGAGAGAAAGGTTCAAACGAGAAATATAACTTATTAAGAGAACGTGAGAAGCAATCTCAGCCACTCATCTGGTCAATAAAGGCGGCTTTGACTGTTGTCCCCCCTTTAATAATCTCTACCCTCCCATGAATCACGTCAATCCACCGTGATCACGTCCACCGTAACCGTAGATGAGTGGCTGAGATTGCTTCTCACGTTCTCTTAAA
>LUCG01268723.1:0-11916 GCA_001633085.1 Carthamus tinctorius | reverse complement strand
TCCTCTCATTTCTCTTACTTTCCTTCCCTTTCCTTCGTTAAAAAGGTTTCGAGAACACAACGTGAACCTGACCCTTTAGGTGTATTCATCATGAATAATTCATAAATAGATGGTTCTGCCGGTTCTCAAAATATTTACGGTTCCTAAATAAACTCTCCCCTATTACATAAAGTCGTAAAAGGTGGAAAACATTGTCAACTGGGAAGAATTTCATTTATGCTAACCTACTCCTTTTCGTGATGCAGATTTTGTAAATGAAAATGCAATCACAGCCGATGGGAACTCAGTGGAAGCTTGTTCAGAATACCCATTTCTGCACAGACATCTTATACAATGAACTTGTTTCGGTCGAACTTCATCAAAGGTAACGAAAAGAATGCATAAATATTATTTAGTGATATCTGTTACCTTAAACCTGATGACCGGCCCTTAACTTGTTCTGGCTTAACAGCTTCAGATATGCAATCCTCTGTAGAAATAGTCGAATTTTTCTGCTTAATACTTGAACACATAATGACTTAATGACCAGCTCTTTACTCGTAAGTTTGAACAGACCCCCCATGCCTGGTTACCTATACATCTTTTTATTACTTTTACCTTATGGTAAAAGAGAGAACTACTTTTAAGTATATACAGACACTCAGGGTGGTGTTTGGTTCCCAGATACCGAATGGAAATGGAATGTTGAATTTTCTTGACCAGATTCTGTTCCTTCGTTTGGTTGGTTCTTATCTCTGAATTCTATCAAATTCCACAAATGAGGGAATTTAACATTCCTTAGCAACTACAAACTATTTTGATGAAGTGTACTTTTTTTCATAAATTCCAGATATGCTCTTAATCCAATATAACCTAATCTCATAAAACCTATTTGATTAAACCACGCCTCCATCGGTTCTGTACATTTCAAGAATGTGTATGTTTGATTTCCGGGTGTAATAATCTTGGTTTCTATGTTTCAATTAGTGTTCTACGCTGCTATGGTTTCTGTTCTTTGGGTTCTAAAATTTACCAAAATTAACCACAAGGGTGGTGGCCTAGTGGTAAAAGGCTTGGTCTCCAAGGGTGAAAATACCTGGAGGTCCCAAGTTCGAATCCTAGGAGCAACAAACTTCCCCCTTGTGGCCACGGAGGTTCACCTGCGATGACTCCGGGCTATTTGCAAAGCAAGTAGTCTCCCTGGGATTAGTCGGCTCGCAAAGCGGGTCGGACACCCAGGTTAATCATTTTTTTTACCAAAATTCCATTCCAATTCGTTCAAAGGGTATTTTGGTCATTTACCAAACTTTCATTCCAATTCCAAAGCTACATTCTAGTGAACCAAACAGATAGATTCCGATTTCTTTAGCAGATTTCATTCCAATTTTGTCAAACAAACTGATGGTCAAACCTGACAACGTTCTATTCCAATTCTTTTAAAATCAAATTTCTTAGACATATTCTAGTCAAACCTGACAACGTTCTATTCCAATTCTTTTAAAATCAAATTCCTTAGACATATTCTATTTCATTCAAAAACATTCTGTGAACCAAACACGGTGGACTCACTAAATAATTATTGTATTATAAAGTTATATAATAATTAGATATAGTTACAATACTAATTCATTAACATGACAAGTATGTGTATATCCCACCCCAACTCCACCTCTGGTTGAGGTATACTGCGTGGAGACCAGAGGTCACTTTCTATTCTATAGGGTATTTTTACACTAAAAGCATCTTAATGATCCATATACTCTATAAAAAACCGAAGTGAAAAATACCAATAGATCCAGGAGCAATATAAAGCACTTTTAGGATATAGTAAATAGCAGAGAGAAACATGAATGACCTGGGATACGATACTGCTTACGATACTTGGATGTCTCTATCATCAACGATTGGTGCGCTAGCCCACCATGGTCAGCATATGCTCGACATGTTCGTAAGCCCTGTAATAATCTCCAAGAAAATCCCACAATAATGAGAGGAAGATCAAGAGTAGAAGTTTCAATATTGACAATATAATATGCACATAGTTTTAGAAATGTGAAGTTATTACACTTTTTTTTGCAATGGTGTCCTGGACTAATCCCGGCAAATAATAGCTATAAGACATTAACCCTGATAAACTTAGTGGCCACATTTGTTATGGACGCCTGGAATTGAACCTCGGGCAGATGGGATATTTCACCACATCCCCCTGAGCTTCAACCATTGCACCACAACCCTTGTGGTTAATTTATTACACTTTTAACCTAACTAAATGACAGATTTACCCTTAATAATGGAGGGAGTAATGAATTTCTCCATCTTATAATCAATATATTAGGATAGCAGGCACTAGGTCACCTGCTCAAAGCGCAACACTCGAAGCTTTGTTCTAGAAGCTTCATCGACGTATTCATACAAAAACTTGTTGACTTTATCCGTCACAGAGCCCAAATGGTCGACGGTTTTGATGAGAGATTTCGAGATGTAGTCCTTTAAGCTTTCTAACAATCTATGCATGTTAGGAGAGAGATAAATCAATCAAGTAGAAAATATAATGAAGGTTGAGAGGATATCATAATGAAGCAAATGCACTACTTACATTTGTTTTTGATCGTTCTTGTGATACGAATCTTCAAAATGCTCGGCAGCCGAGTACAATTGTTTTTTTACATTTCGCAAGTCCTATAAAGATTTTCTCAATAGTTATAAAATGAATTGATAGCATTGTTACCAAGGGGCTGATTACCAACACAAAATGGCTAAATGCTAACAGGGTAAGAGTGTAATCTGAGTCAGTGATTAACTAATCAATGACTGAATAAGAGTCACTCCTTTAGCTTATCAGGTCAGCATCATGTACCAGCTTCAGTTTGTAGTCTTTGATTTGTGTTGATAGAGAGGTCAAAGTATTGAATACAACCATTGTATGAGTTATTAACTAAAATGGCCACATGAGTCAACAAAATCTTTTTTTACAAAAATAGCCAGAATCCCGCAAGTCTGACACCGCAAGCCAACTTTTGCTTCCGGTGTTAGACCCCGTTTACCAAACGCTTACCCGAGTAAGTGCTTACCAACAAAATTCAATACTATCACTTATTTACCGGGTAAGATTTTAGTCCACAAAAATGGTATCGTATGCAACAATTTACCCGGTAAATGCTAACCGTGGTAAGAGACGACGACCCTCACTTACTAGGTAAGACTCTCATCCTTGACTTCGCTCTTACTGGAGTAAGATTCTTGATCCTTTGCCATATGCTTCCGGTAAGGTAATATGACTTGGTAAGCGCTTACCCGGGTAAGTGTTTAGTAAACGACCCCTTAGTCATCTTCCGACTCATTTCTATCAAGTAAAAAGATAATAATAAGTGAAAACCGCAAGTTGCAGTTTTATAACATGGCTTGCGATTATACCATGGCACATACTCCCTGCGGTTTTACGAGATATTGACACGTGTCTTGCAGTGTTGTCTTGCAGTGTTAGCCTTGTGGGATTCTGGTTATTTTTGTAAACAAAAATTGGTTGGTTAAAACTTAAAATCCTTTGACTCAATTCACTAATCTCATATACCAAACTAATCAAACTTTGTTGCAAGTGAAAACCCAACTTTCTTTTAATCATATATGTACAAGCAATAGTTTGCCATGTCATTTCTGACAAATTTGATTGTTTTGTTGTACCGTAATGTCAAATATAACCAATGAAAAGTTGTATTCAGTGTTTTAGCATGTGAGAGAGACCTTGAGACCATCGGCAAAGAGCAAGCGGTGCCGCAAAAGGAGTTCATTGTAGTTGGAAGGTGAACGAAGATCGTTTAAAGGAGATGGTGTATTCTTACCCTCCATTAGGACATAAACAAACCCAAGCTTCTATCACCTGCATAAACACTAAGAACATAAACCAAATCAAATAAACCCAATGTATCTCATTAGGGTCCGATGAAGGTAAGATGTACGAAAAAATGCAGACTTGACTTCTACCCTTAGGACATGTAAACATAAATCCAAACTTAAACCAACGGCGAACCTCTGAAGGCCCAACAAAGTCACATGCACTTGCTCAACTGATTTTTGCAAGTAGAATTTCTTTTGGGGGTATGAAAGGTGTACATGTCAAACTTTGAGGGGTACTTCGGGATATTAGAAAACACAATGGACTTTACCAAAAAAACCCGAAAAAAGTCTCTTGAAATCAATAGAAAGTTTAAAAATTCCTCAGAAACAATCTTAAACTTCAAAAGCGATTTGAAACAGTGGAATTCGGCTAAAAAGATAATAGGTTACTTAGATGCACCAATGATGTTGTAGTTGCCACTAATAAGACAGAGGGAGAGAAACCACAAGACTGTGGCGTACTGGTTAAGGTCTGTGGGGGAAGTGGCTAGTTAACTCTTTTATCCCAGGTTCGAATCCAGACGCTTCCGGATTGTGGCCACTGGGGATTAACTCAGGGCAGCATGCTTTAGCTGTCGGTGAACCTTGCCAGGATTAGTCGGGGCAAAGTCTCGGATACCCTTCTAAAAAAAGACAGAGGGAGGGAGAGAGAGAGAGAACAAACCTTGTGGCTAAACTTCAAAGTTGTAGTTTTTATCTCAAATGGAGGCCACTTGTGGGGCTGAATAGAAGTGTTGGTTTATAGAGCAGAAAGCAAATTCCTGCTTGAGTAAGAGAATGAGACCTGGTCAAAAACACAAGGTTTGGGGGGGTTGGAAAGATCTCAGGGGTTAGTTTTGGAGACAGATTAACCACTCTCATTTTCTAATGGATGATCCCACCATATTTTATAGGTTTATAAATCACATAAAAATAGGATTTTACATTTTACATTTTAATTATATTATTAACTAATGTCTATATTGATACATATTTACTTATTTTACATAGCTAATTAAAGCTGATTATTTATTGTTGATAACGAAATTTTATTAAATTACCAATAATAAATTTAGGTGAAATAAAATTGAGTATATTTTATATGTTGAAAAATATGTAAAACTCATTTATATAAAAAAATTAAAAGGGGTATATATTTATATTTAAGTTTTTAATTTTTCTGTGGGTCCACTTAAACCCAAATTGTGAACCTCTTTCTTTTTTGGTAAGAAGAAAGGCATCCAATCCTTGTCTTTTTATGTTATAAAATTTTAAGTAGGGGATTAAAATCAAAATTAACTAATAATTATATTCAATTGTAACAATTGTGTTATGTTAGAAATTTCAATATTTTTTACATTATTAGAATATATATTATAATTTATATTCTCAATACGTATACTTTTAGAAAAACTTTAGAGAAATTATAAAAAATTATGTTTGGTGAGAAATACTAAATATTATATCTCTCAATGTTAACTTGTTAAGTAGTAATAATTTATTCAAATTTGGATATTTCTACTTTTCTTATTTCTCTTTGTTAACATATATTTTAACATAAGTTTTGTTTTAACATAGCTATTGAAAATGCTCTAAAAACACGTGAATGCTTTATGGATAACCTCAATATTTAGGCTTCTGTTTTACAAATAATGGCATGTAGGTGATGGCAATCCCATTTGATGGTTTCATGCAAGTTCGGGCATCAACAAAACAAACAAACCTTGTTTATTTCATTCAAAAGCAAAGTTTAAAAGGGTTAAGACGTATAGACATTAATTCCGTCTTAGAAGACATTGTTTATAAAAGACCTATAAACTGATGAAAGAAAATGATATGGTTTGTGAAACAGCTACATATCTATCGGTCATAGTTTTGTAAAAAAAAGTTAAAAAGAAAATTATAAAGAAAAGCAAATACCCTATGTATATGATAACACACACACACACTAACTATTTATTCATGATTAGTATTTACAATGGTGAGTTTATTGCATTATTGCTTCTTGGGGAAGAGAGGTTTCCAATGATGATGAGTTAAAAAGAAGGTAAAACCCTTTCCTATAGCAGAAATGACAACGATGCGATAACTTGTACGTCGTGCAATGAAGGTTGTAGTTTGCACCAGAGTTTGTCATTTACACACTGGAAAAAAGACGTAGCATAAACATGCCTTTTTTTGATTAAGCGTTACTATCCAGGTCAAATTATGTGCTCCAACTAATCCCTTGGGTGAACACGAATGATTGAAGTCATTACAAGTAAACCTCTATGGCCATAAAGGTTTGACAACATCTGAATTTGAACCCAAGAAAGATTAAAATTTCACTATATATATATATTTTAAATTTTAGCTAGTTATCCACAACCATACTTCAAGGAAGTCTTTCCACTCTCAACTAACAAACAAGATATCAATTCATATTATTGTCTCTATCTTTAATGTTACAATTTTGTCATATTCCAATAATTTGCTTTTAGCCATCACCTAAAATAAATGGCTTAATGCTTCTTTTACTTGCACCTAAATCTAAAAGAAATCATATCTTGATCCCCCATATCTGGCTTTTTTGGCACCCACCCCATTAAGTAATTAGTTCACATGTTTATTCTATACTAAGCAACTGTGATGAATATGATGGTTGTTATAGACCCATTTAAAAATAATTATATATTGTGTTTTTAGGCATTTGGGACAATGGTTGATTCATAATTTTTACTGAATAGTTGCACTTTAATGTAAGGTAGATGAAAGACCTACAAAGTGGTTGGATATGTTTTTAGCCGAATTCCACTGTTTCAAAAGACATTCAAAGTCTTTTTAGTCGTTTTCAAAAGATTTTTTCTATTTTTGGTTGATTTCAAAATACTTTTCTGGTTTTTTGGTTTATGTATTATATCTTCCAATATCTTGGAGCATCCCTCATACTTGCAAAAATAAGTTGATTGGATGCAAAAGAGTCTCCTTAGACATAAATAGTTCACCTTTGATCTAGGATGAAAATGATCTCAATAACATCTAAATTATGTTTACTCTTTGTTTCTCATGAAAAACCAGTTTTTTTGTATATTTCTTGTATAATTAATCCATCAAATTAAAAACCTTCGATAAATCAAAAATCGAAATGACTTACAAGAATCTCTTCTTTTAGGCCCTATATATTTTTTTAACCATTAAATTGTATTATATCTTTTATAATCAAACTAAAAACTAATAAAACAATATTTCATCCAAATTTCAAGGTACAACCAAAAGAATCTGTCCAAAAGCTCAAAACATATGAATGACTTGTAAGAACTCGTTGCAATAGTGTTTTCTTATAAGAGCTATATTTTTTGCTTATAATAATAATACAAATGCTCTTATGACCATATTCGAAGTTTTTGTCATAGAGTAACCAATCATCAAGAATTAGGTGAGTTTGTTTGTTTATTTGCTTAACGATGAGTTTACTGATTTATATATTCGGTTATAAAATTATGTTTATTTGGTTCTTCTTAATCTATAAACAATAACTAAAAACCATTGAATTAGATATACTATGTATATGACTTGGGTCTACTATAGTAAAGTGGTTTCTTTGATTGGATTTCTTTGTATCAATGGTTATATGATTGTGCCAAAAAATTACCTCTCAAGGATGGATTAGTGTTGTAGCCAGGTGGTTCAATTGGGGCAAATTGTGCCTTCATTATGGTCTTTTTCATAGTCTTTTGTTTCTTAAAGTTGTATATCTTAAATATGATATTTCTACTGTTTTCTTTTCTGCTCCATGCAGAAAGTGGAGGAACAAGAATATTCATTTTTTTATAAGAAGCAACTGAACATTTATTAAGGGAGGTTCAAAACTCGTTCGTTCAGTTGGCTTTCGTTAAGATGCAAAGATTCCTTGAGCTTTGGGATCGCGGGGAAGGCTTTTTTTGATGTAGTTGCAACTTGATCTTCAAGCTCGTTTGTCTTTTCCGTTTTGTTGTTTTCATGGTCGTCTATGGGTGGAATTCAGTTGTTCTTTCAGTTTCTTAAGGTCCTAAATGGTCCTAGTTTTTGCATATTGTCTTTGGTTGCTTGTTGTTGCCAAAAACAAAAACAAAGAAAGGCTTGTTTTGTGATGGTCTCTTGTAATATATTTAGTTTTCCTGTTCCTAATAAATTTATATTCTGCAGGAAAAAAAACAAATTTATTTTTATAAAATTTGTTTTTAATAAGAGAACAAGAAAACAGTATTTTAGTTTTGTTGGTTTTTCGATTGAGTGTCGTTTTGGGGAAGCAACTTGTATTGGGTCATCAATAGTTTACACTTTAGAATAACTATTCCGTTATATTTTTGTTGTATTCAAGTTTTAAAATTTCAAAAATATGATATACAAATTATAACGAAGAAGGTTGTTTTCTAGTTTTTGTTACCAAAAAGTATATATAAGGGTTTAGTTCTCCAAAATGTATTAAACTATACCCAAAATGTTATCGTGTGTATCCACCTAAAAAATGCTATTGAATGTATCAAACATTATTTTTGAGCTTATTGTGTTTCAAAATGACTGGTAACCGTACACACAATAACCTCAAAAATAATGTTTGATACACACAATAAGCTCAAAAAATACACACAATAAACTCAAAAATAATGTTTGATACACTCAATAACATCTTTTTTAGGTGGATATATACAATAACATTTTGGGTATAGTTTAATACATTTCGAAGAAGTATTTCCTATATATAAAGTTAATGAAAAATATAAGTATAAATTTCATATTTGTTTAACACGACATTATGTTAGTTTTTCATTTCTCGTTTTTATATAATATTTCAAAATAGAAATCTACAATGTTCAAAATATGTAAACGATTTTAAATTTTAATTAATTCAAATTTTACTCTTAATAACAAAAGGTAATGATTGATCTATCTATCTATCTTACAATTAAAGAATAGAAAATGGCTAGTGGTAGTGGATGGAATAGGGGTAGCAATAATTAATAGAAAGTAAAAGCTTTTTAATAACAGGTAACTTGTGTACACGTTTCGATGTGAAGTCGACAAGGTATTCGAAATTTATACGGGCATTCGATTAATCCTCGGCGACCATAGACCAACCCAAAAGCCGACCCATAGTTAGGATATCGGCATATGCTCACCTCATGAATCGAACCCGTATAGACAGGGATGTTATCCACTGTTCCTCCCAATGATATTACCCACCACTAGACTACTAATGCTTTGATAGTTTATATTTATTATTATTTTCTTCCATTTAAGTTTATAATTCATTATTGTTTTTATAATTCATATTTAATCGTAATCCGATGACTAAGTTAACCTTAAGGATGGAAACATCAATAAATTATAAACTACATCGATAAAAACCATAAATTTGAAAGTACATTAACATAAGTAATAATTTTATGTTAATCAAATCATAGGGACAAATAATGTAGTTTACTTTAATGGTAGAAAATGGGTAGTCAGTAGTGATAGTGGATGGAATAGGGGTAACGTTTAGTATCTACTTATCTCTTTGTTACATAGATCAATTAGGCTATCGGTAGCCCTTTCGAGCATGGCACTGGCTTCGGGATGCTGCTGGGCTGTGGTGCTCACGACGCGGCTTTCCTCCATCGGCTTCCTGAGTGGGTTTGGCATCCCACTGAACCCATGACTCTCTCTCTCTCTCTCTCTCTCTCTCTCTCACAACACGGCTTCCCTCCATTCGGTTTTGTGGGTAGTGGTACTCCTGTTTTGCGTTTATTGTGGGATTGTGGGTAAAGATGATGTGATAGAGTATGCTTTGTGGGTTGGCTACCAATAGCCTTAAAACTTGTTTTTTTACATATTTAGTACATGATTTAATCTGATTATGATATAAATAAGTGTGCATATACCAACACCTAGTAAAGTATATAAATATATATAATTATGCGTAGCACATTGAAGGTTGCACGTGTGAAGTAAAAGAAAAGACATGTAGGGTGAATAATAATGATAAATACGACTTCAACTCATTCCCATCTTTCACATTTCTTTTATCAAATTTGTTGCCATCATCATTCCTCTTCGACCCTGTGGAATGCTACCATCATTTGGTTCATGTTGTTTGTTGTTTTTTGGATTAGAACTCTAAAGAGGTTTTATTGTAATAAGAATCCATATGGTATGCAAAAATGCTTTATCTTGGTTTTTGAGGCTAATACCAGTTGGCAGTATCTGTTATGTTAGGGATATTATTGTCATTTTACCTTTTTATTTATTTATTAAAAGTTAAGACTATTAGTGTGTGTGTGCATATATACACACACATATAGTATTAGGTTCAAATAAGAAGTGTTAAAAAAATGAGAACTAGAGAAATGATCTCAACCACTCATCCGGTCAATAAAGGCGGTTTTGACCGTGGTCCCCCCTTTAATAATCTCTACCCTCCCATGAATCGCGTTAATCCTTCGTGATCGCGTCTACAGTAACAGGTCAAAGCCGCATTTATTGACCGGATGAGTGGTGGAGATTATTTCTCCACTTCTCATTTTTTTAGCTCTCCTCATTTGAACCTTTCTCTCTATATATATATATATAGAGAGAGAGAGAAATTGCATTAAAATAGAATTAACTTTAAGCTAATTCCTGTTTTAGGAAACCAACTCCCTGCCAGGGTACCACCATGCATGGTCGGTCATTGTTCTTTATCCACCCTTTTTCATATTTTTCCGGCCAGACATCTCTCCTCCTATTTTGTTATTTATTTCTTAACCTAAAGAGTAAACAATGATCAATTTCTTTCTTCACATGTTTTCTTTTATTTAACATTTCCATCCATACACCAAAAATAAAATCCCCTGATTAAAACTATACCCAAAAAAAATGAAAATATACAAAGAACTCATCAAAGGATTATAAGAAAAAAAAGATTAAAACACACAATAAAAATCAAAAGAAAAATGATAGAATAAATATTCTTTAATCGAGAAAATCCTTAATTAGAGCCATAGAAATCACAGTGGCTAGAGTGCAAGAAAGAACTGTAACACATTAGGCATATCCCATATCGACCGTGGACAGGAGTGATGTTGGGTGTTATAAGTAATATCTTGGCCTTCCTAACAACGCCGCGTTTTGGAGCCACAAGCACGTCAGCTTCTGGGAACTCTGAGGTTAAACGTGCTTGGGTGAGAGTAATCCTCTAGGAAGTTTCTCACCAAGTCGCCAGAAACAAATCCGTGCGCTACACGTTGGTTAAATCCAGGGGCAAAAACGGACAATATTGTTGTCGAGGTAGGCGGGATGTTAGAAGAACCCAGAAGAAAAGAATAGTCACCGGAGTTAGTGGCAGAGACGACGGTAAGGGGAAGGATGGATGTATGGGAATAGAGTTGCAGAATCGTCGAAGTTGCAGGATTGCCGGAGTTCCAATCTAAACAAAGTTTGGAGATTACTGGGGATGGTGGTTTCTTCAAAATGGGGGTGGATCATCAGTCGGCGCCGATTAGGATGTAGGATTTTTATTTTATTTTTGGTTTTTATGTTTGTTTAGCTTTGTTTAATTGTTTATCTATTTGTTGAGTTATAGGGGCCGTTTACTTGACGCTTTTACCTTACGGGAATAAAATGACAAAGACTAGAATCTTATCCGGTAAGAGCGATAGCATGAACAGAGAGTCTTACCAGGTAAAGGAGGTATTTAACAGACGTTAGTGGCAGGGACCTCCATCGTAACGAAATTGAAACCTTAGGGATCCGCATCATGAAAATTAGGGTTCAAGGACCACGATCGTAATTTTTTGCAAACCCGAGGAACCAAATTTGTAATTTACTCTAATTTTTAGTATGATCAAGTTTTAAGAAAAAGCACAAATTTAACTTCTTTAAAAAAAATTAATCAATTCATAAAAAACAATTTAATTTATTCTCTTTAATTTGATTAAAATATAATAAAATTTTAAAATAGCTAAATCTCACTTGCAATTGACGAAAATAATCACGATATTGTGAAGCTCAATCGGTATATAATATAAGGCCATCCATAGCCATACCACTCATACCACTCAATACCAGCTGCCACATCAGCGCCAC
>LUCG01268660.1:0-13382 GCA_001633085.1 Carthamus tinctorius | reverse complement strand
GAGCTGACGTGGCGCCTAGTCATCCGCCACGTGTCGCGCTCTCGGTTGTCCTCACGTTCACAAAAGAAAAATACTCAAAAAATCAGATTTTTAACCTAATCCCCAAAAAAGCCCAACTGGACCGGTTTTTTTTCTAACCGGTTTTTTGTCCTAACTGGTTATTCCTCTAACCGAACCGGTTGCATGTAGTATTGAATTCGAGGTCCATAACTGGTTATATGTTTGGTCGGTTTTTTTCCTAACCGGTTTGGTTATTTAACCGGTCGTGTGCACCTCTACCCACCATACCGCCACATCAGTCCCACATTATCTTTTTTTCTTTCATCACTTACCTACCACTCACCCGTAGCGATCACATCCCCACCACAGCTAAACTATGGTTTACAGCACTCTCTCACCTCTTCTCCATCACGCATCAAAAATTTCATGGAAGATTCCACTCTCAATTGCTGGCATGGTGGAGTAGTTTTGATACTTGTAACCAACTTCCACCAAACTGTTGACACAGAAATATTTTAATTTTTTATTATTGCTGTAGTTTTCAATTAATAAATAAGTGAATATGATATTACTATATTATGTAGTATGGTGGCAAAAGTCATATTTCTCTTTTATTTTTCAAGGGGGTTACCAAAAAAGTTTGATGTCAAAAAAAGCATTCAGGTTCCATTTCATCAAACATCAATTGAATAGTTTATTGATTCAAGCAACACACATAACAAAAACTTACTATCTCATACTTGGTGCAACATCTATACCAATAGGAAAAAAAAATACTATCTTTCTTGTTCCACCTAAATTAAAATGAGGTAAATATTTGGTAAAATTACTAAACAAATTAAAAACTATGATTTTACAGACCCACTGCCAATCTCTTTTGTTTGAACGGCAGATAACACGTCCCGACACGAAGTCGACGAGGTATCCGGGATCCATACGAGCACCCGACTAATCCTTGGTGACCATGGACCGACCCGAAAGCCAACCCATGATCAAGGTATCATCACATGCTCACCCCATGAATCGAACCGGGTAGACAGAACAACTCTATATGTGTATCAAAGACGAGCAGAAGGAAAATACAACAGAACAACATACCATGAAAACCTAGAAGAAACTTTTGATAGCAAAGAAGAAATTGAGCATTCATAAATACTTGTATGACTAACAGAAAGTAAAAATGAAGTGATTGTATGGAATTAATAAACACTTTGAAACGTAAAACGACGATTAAAATGGCTACGAAAATATGAGATGATCAAGTCCAATGATGAAGAAAAAAATTGCATATATTAGTGCCACAGCTTACTGCAGAATCCATTTCTAGGCCTCTTGTTGTTTATGATGTCTGCAAAGGAGTCAACCAGCTGTCCTGCTAAGCTACTCGGGTCATCCGCCAGTGTCTGAATGTATGTATTCACCACTCTCCGTTCCTGCTCACTTGACCGCAAACTAAACCATGTTAGCAGCCTTAATCTAAATTCCTGCTTTATGTACCCTTCACATTCCAGCCAACGGATCGTTTTCACGCAATATTCGAAGTTTCCGTCCAAGTTCCCGGCTCCTCCTTTCTGACCCGCAAAGGGCGATGGCATGTTTATTAACGCGCTATTGCAATCGTGGGTCTCCGTGCTCGCTGGCCTCTTTCGTGACACCTCTGCCTGAGAATCAACACCACCCACTTCCCCATGATGAGCCCAGTTTTCAGATCCACCGCTACCGTGATCCGCCTCCGCGTTTCGGCCTACACAGCACCCATTGTCCTCATCCCTTGAGGAATCGATCGGAGGGGCTAACTCTTCGTTCAAATCAGGCACCGTGGCGATGTTCAAGTCGAGACCATGTGGCAGGTCATCCTCGGCTTTCAAAGCTTCAGGGTTGGTTATTTTACTCAAATCTGCACCTGATATAGCATCCAAGTAGCCTCGTTCTTCGACCCAAGCCAGGCGGAGAATCTTCCCAAGGTCGCGCACTTTGAATCCGGAGTCGGATTCGACATCTTTGGCACCGGAGGTTCCTTCATCGTGAGGAATTATAACATCACCAGGGTTCTTGTGAAGTATCTCGACGCTCTCCGTGAAACACTTGGCTTCTGAGTGTCCCAAATCACCAGTTTCGGTGTATGATACGATCCTAAATGAGTACTCGGTGCAAGGCTGCAGATTGGAAATCAGAATTCTTCTCTGGGATCGAGGGAAAGTTGTCACCGGATCTTTTGTACGTGTCTCCTCTGTAGTTTTAGAGTACCATAACTTGAATCCAATTATATCACTGGACGATGCTGTAGATAGTTCTATTAAAACGAGCACTACTGAAGAAGCCGTCACTTCTTCGAAGATGAATTTGCATGCTGCAGGGACGGAACCTTCTGCAATAAGAAATGCGCTTTAAGTATTTGAAGAAAATTTGTACCAAGTGACAGATTTAAGCATAAGAATGCAATGCAAGCTTGAGAAGATAGTTTACCATCCAGGCACACACTTGAAAGTGTGGCAGAAACTTGATCTGCTTTTTGGATTGCAGCATTACACAGTGCTTGAACTTCACTTGCAACAGAGAGTCTGCTTACGATGCCCCGTGCCATCTTGGCAGAGACCCCACTCAGCGGACCCACCTCCGTCTCTAATTTGGCCTTTGCATCTTTTATATATTCATGGAGTTCTTGAAACCTTGATGTGCCATCAAAAAGCCTGAAACTCAGATATATCCGATAGCATAGGCTATCAACACGGCGTGCATCCTTGGCAATAACCAGTTGCTTCTTCCAATACCTTAAATGGCAAACAAAGATATTAAGAAGCTTAAATACTAGATTATTTAAATTCCATATGCAGGAAGGGAGGGGAGGGGAGGACTCACCCAAGTATCCCTGAAATTTTACCACATGAAGCACAACAATAACTTCCATCCAGCTGCATCAATTGGCCAAGATCAACAACCCCTGCCTTTTTACGCTGGAGGGCGCACTCAATGTGGCAAGATAAGCCACATGATTCTCCTCCGGATGGAGAATCAGACGTGCATTCCAACCAAAGACTGGGATCCTTGTTGTCATCAAATAAATGGCAAATGCAGCATGAACACCTCTTGCAGAAGGTGTCACCAAAGGAAAGCACAGCTCTACAGGCAGAATTCCTGCAGATCCATGTACTTGAGCACCTAGAACCAGAACATGGCTCTGTGACTGGTGGAATTCGAATAGGATTTTCCCCCTTTCTGTTCTGTTTTCTTGAAGGCTGGCTCTTTGGGCTCATGGATGCCTTCTTGGAATCCTGATTCTTCAAAGTTCTCTTATTCATCTTTAATAAGGTTTTTGTACACTTTTTGGTTTGATGAAGCTGATTGCTTTTCCTTGTCAAAGAATATACGCAAAGGCTTCACAAACTCCAGAAGCAGCTCTAGACTTCCTAAAGCATCATCTGAATGACCATTCTTTCAGAAGCAGAAACTGGAACAGAAAGCATACAACCAATTGCAAAAGTAAGGAAGTCCACTTTTGTTGCAGAAACAATACGTAAACAGACAAAAATATGGAAACATCTGTTCATGAACAGCTCAATTTGGAAGTGAATCATGCATTATTATGAAAGCAAATGACATCCATTTAACTGCTATTCTTCCATCAAAATTCCAGGTACTGTTATACCCTACTCTTTTGTAATTCATGGTAGCCTTCAGATGTTACTCTTTTGTAATTCATGAGATTGACTTCAGTCTTAAATGTATACTTAAATTTAGTGCATAAAGAAAGCCTTTTAGCGTAATACAAGGTATCATTTGCTATATATAAGGTATCATGTGAAACTTAAACAACAAAAAAGGTATTCAATACGAGAACGACAAGGATTGGAAGAAGCCAAACGGTATCCTTTCATGGGTCTTACTGGGCCACAGAGGCAATGCAAGTGGATAGAAGATTGTTAAGTTTGCAATACAAGTGATAACAGCTAGTTATGTGAACCAGCCATCTTTCTTGTCATGGGGAACATCAATGATCATGAGACACAATTTGCAAATGATAATTTAAAAAAATTGCTGAAACATGTTCCTTTCAGGACAATATGCACTCCAAAATTTCTATACTCATTATGTTCCTATGTTAACAATCAAAGAATCTCAAGCTTACATTCAATTTACGAGCTTTTGTAACAAAATTACACATGTTTAATCACATTTTCTTGACCAATCTACAAAATCCATAAAACCAAATAATGCCTTAATGAATTGAACACCTTGTAGCATTAGGGAAACATGACAACTAAATAAAGGTATAAGAAGATATAAAGTACGCAGCCTATGGAAGTAGTGTCCTATGGACCATCATGAACACACAAGGTTTTTTCTTTAATATAA
The DNA here is from genome assembly GCA_001633085.1 of Carthamus tinctorius. Taxonomy (NCBI): domain Eukaryota; kingdom Viridiplantae; phylum Streptophyta; class Magnoliopsida; order Asterales; family Asteraceae; genus Carthamus; species Carthamus tinctorius. The sequence goes on along the minus strand of LUCG01268660.1, from coordinate 9,029 downwards.
TTAAGTTCAGCAATTTCATCCTTAACAATCAGTTGGGAACTTACTGCAGATCTTAATGGCTTCCCATCGCTGTATTCACAACAGAATAGCAATGCTCTTCAATTCCTATGTTGCTCAGAGAGATGTAAAAAAATCCTGCCATTCACATGTTAAACATGATCAGAAAGAAAGATAAATAAGAAATCACACAAGGGCGCAATTTTAACTAAAAGAAGAAAACGTCACATGATATGCCCTTTTGAGATAAAAGGCCAAAAAGGAAGAGAAATATGAACCCTACCTATGACTAAATAAAAATGGAACTAATGCTATATAAAGTTTATGTGTGTATGTGTGTAAAGCAATATAACACCTTAGAGCACCCATGGAGCGTGTCCCCAATACAAATTGTTATAGGAGTGAAACCATATAGATTATGGTAATTCTGGAAAATCTGACTTCCTTCACTCATCATGTTACTATTGAGGACAGACCTCCAGACAGCATCGCAAAGACCAAATAGATCTATAATTAAATTATTAAAGGGAATAAGAAGAAAAATCATGTCTCATAAATTTGAATCTGCATGCAGTTAAAGACAGGGTTCAATCTATCTACTAATCAGATATCAAATCTAGTGCCTAGAGTGTATAACACACAACAAATCTATTTACAGCAACAGTATTTCATATCAAAAGATCTGGAGTTAATTGAGCAATAGATAAGCTTATGAACTTTGTCGATGTCAAATTACGAAGAAAAAATTGCTTATAAAAATGCATGGAAAGAGACTTAAACTTCAAAGGTTGATAAAAATCTGGTCCAAATGGATTAGGGAAAGGAATTTTCTTACAGAGCATCAAAAAATCAATTATGAGTACACTGATGGAATCCAGCTACAGCTCTTTCAAATGACATGGAGAAAAGGGATGATTAATTGAGGGCAACAGATGAGAGAAGAGCATGCCGATAAAGGCGCCGCATCGGTGCTCCTACACTTTCTTAGGGTTTTGGATCTTAGCCTCTAAGGCCTCAAGACCAACCATTATATAGAAATTATGGCATTAATTAGGCGGATATCTCGCATAGGATCCGACCTTTTTACCAAACTTGGATTTAGATTTTTTTTCCGATAAATGAAGAAAAATGAAAGCAAACCGCTTGTTCACAATAACAATAATCTTATACCAAGCTACACTTAGAATTTAATCAGAAAGATTTAGTTGAACACAAAATTAATCTTTATTTTGTTGCATATCTAGTATGACATCCTATTTGCATAGCAACATGCAAATCAGAAGGGTTGGTTACTAGGTGAAAGTGAAAAAGAGATGTGCACTGGGGAAAGCAAGGCATATATCTAGTATCACAGGCAAAACGATTTGGTTTTGCTGCAAAAAGTACTCGAAAAGAAATTTCAAATTACAAGTTCAATGTCTAACAATATAGAAAGCAAACCACACAAGTGCGATTAAGACTTCAACCAAACAAGATCTTTTTTCATAATCTATGCTAATCTCTAGAGGATTTGTCCTTGTCCCTGAAAACCTACCTTCTTCATTTACAAAGGTGAATCATGAATGGTTGATGAAGGGATCACCATAATACTCATCAACTATTATGTTGCTTGATCTCCTAGTTCTACCAAGCAGCAACCTCATCTATTTCTATATGTTAGTCTCTCTCAACAGCAGCAAGTACAATTTGGATACCTTGTGTTCAAATGGACAAATGAAGCTTTTGCTTTCTGACGCTTATTGTCACACCACGATATTATTTCAGAACAATTAAAGAAATCAAAATTGATCAATGAAGCAGAGGTCTTGCTCTCGCAAAGACATGACAAGACCTAGGATATGTGCTGAGCCTATAACAAAAATACAGACGGATCAGGAGACTTGAGCCATCTCAGGTGTACCTATTAAAAGTTTAAAACTATATGTTTCATGTTTAGAATCAAGCTCCAGCTCAACAAAATGCAGCCTTAATTTAAACTAGGTGGGTAGGCTAAAAAGAGAAATCAAAGAGATAAAGAAGATGATCCGGCCTAAATGGAGTTGGAATGAAACTAAATAAAGAACACAAAAGATACAAAATAAAAGAAGAAAAATAATAGAAGAAAACAAAACAACACATGTTACCATTTCCCCGCTGTTCTAATTTTAGGGAATAAAACTTGTTCATTTTGGAACAGATAATTTGGTACAATTATTATGTCCGACAAGGTTTCAGGGTATCATATGAGATGAAGTGATTAACAGTAGCATCTAAAGTGTAGTTTTATTATTCAACATTGAGTCGACGAGTTACAAACTTACAATGTTTATATTATTAATTGTTTACGGACAGGTTAACCAAGGATTACCGTCGTCCGAAAATATAAATTACATTTGATTAGGAATTTCGGGTAGGTTAGTACTGTCCTCAATCAGTCACATAGTAGTTAAGGAGAATTTCTTGAATGAAAGTGTAGGTTCAAAAGATAGGCAACTTAACGAGTTATGTGGTGGCTTCTTTAAGAAGAACTTATTCTTAAAAAAGGATGAACAGTTGATCAGAAGTGTATACATGAAGCAGTTATATGTGCAGATAATACCTTCATTTGAATATTGATTTTTCAGTTACACATAAGTTTCAACCATCATCGTTGTGTATAATTATTTACTTGATCACCAGTCCTTTGGTGGTTACATGAACTTCAGAAGTACGTACAGGATGATGTGACATGGCATAATCTATGCATATTCTAGTGTGAAGGAGACAAGATATTTTATTAATCCCAGAATCAAGTGTATGTAGTTCTTCAAATCATGGATTTCAGAAGATGCTTTCAAATCAAAAGCTCCGAACTAGGAAGAACAAGAAAAGCTTAGATAGTTCTTTACTTTTGCAGAGTAAAGAGGATAGGAAGGTGCAAGCAATATGTCCTATAGCATGAAGTATCTAGGAAGGATACTATTTAAATAGAAAAATATATTAACCAACTATAAAGAAACAGTTGCACGTAGCAAATATTATGTTGCAACTTTTGTTGACTTTGGATGTTGGATTAAAATTCATTATGATCATTGTAGACTTTGTAGTAAACTTATAGTGTTCAGCAACATTATAATTCTGTTTCCACAAGGATCGATGATACAAGTACTTGTCATGGTAAAAAGAAGTAGGAAATAAATTCTATGCTTCATAGGATGGAAGAGTATACTTCAAGTAGAGAGGGGAAATAAGAACAAAAACCTCAAAGAGCAAGTTTTTATGGTAAAGAATTTTGGGCATTAAAGGATATATAAATATGCAAGGAGAAAAAGAAAGTAAACTCTATCAGATTAAGACATGTAAAAATAGAGTAATAGACCATTTGTTGAACCAAATCCAAATTGCAAAAGACATAGGGAGATCAAGAGCAACATCGGATGCTACGTATGTCTAATCAAACAAAACGCAACTGTTAAATTTTCAAGCATAAAATCTTGTGTTGGACAAGATGAAGACTATTAATTAGCATACTGAAAATGCATTAACTAAGGAAAAGGATGATCTAAGTATTTTATGTTAATAAAATCCAGCCTTCAGCATTATTGACTAGCACTTAGAAGATGGCTAAAAACCAATATGAATTCACACTCATCCACCCGACCTCCCTCACCTAGACTTTATCTGGATCCCATCATCCTAAAACAGTCTAGAAATCTCCATTACACTCACATTGCTTAGTATAATTTCCATTAACCATTACTAGCTTAATGTCTTCATGAGCAGTTCAATAATTTCATACATAGCTATGTTGCTTGGCTAATCAGCATTCCTTGTTCATAGTACAATCTGAAGCTCAGTAATAAAAGAAGACAACTAATGACATTATCTGGCCCCACTGAACAATATACATGTATTCTCAGCATACATTATCACTATTTTCAATCTTGATTGTAAAGCATCAAGATAACATCAATTCTTCAGGAAAGATTATCATGCACATGAACCTGGATTATACCTCATAACCAAAATAAGATTTGTTCCCTTGAACATGATACAAGTCAAATAACCATTGCAATTACATAGAATTAGTACCAATATATTTTTGATATGATATAAACATACTAATCAAATATGAATATAGTGACTTCCTTCAAGTTATGATATAGAAGCATACTTACTAAAGCCTTATGTTGTCAAATAAGTTCGAAGACGAAAGAAAAATAATAAAATGAAACACACATTGACATCCGCCACTAGAGTCTTCACACTTGCCTATCGTTCCCTTATATTATTGAGGATTATAGGAGAACATATAGAGAACTACTTAAGCGATCAACTTTCAGATATACCATTGATTCACTAATAGGAAAGCAATTCAAACATGAAATCAAGCTACATAGATATAGAAAGGAGTGATTAATCTTACACACAAAACACAGGTTGAATACTTACTCTAAGAAGGATAATAAGATACTTTATGTATAGGTGGTCACTTCTATATCATAATAAGGCACAACTTTTAGGATCTTAAATAACCTCAATCGTGCTCTCCGAAAGGGCCGAACCTTTAAGCTTAGAACTTGGATCTAATGGTAACTCTACTCTCTTTTCATGGAATTTGTGACATCTTTCATGGTCCTTTATTGGATTTATGGGCACTACATTATGGTGTTGGCCTCCTGGTTACTCAGCTGCGGTTCAGATATGCAGCACTCTGCTAATTTTGGGATTCCTAAAGATGATCATGAGGCAAAGCACTATAATAACCTAGTGCCCATTGAAAGACTCCATCGACTCTGAATATTTTGAGAGGCCAGAGTGGTCGCAATGGGTGGGTAAGCTCTCATATGGATAATGGGAATCTTGGTCTTGACTCTTGACATGTTTATCTATGTGAACTATTTTTTGGCTTGTCTGTAATATGCTTTTTGCACTAAGGATTGTTTACTATACTGGGGCCTTGATCAGGTTGGAGAAGAACGTTATCGGCATATTGACAAATTGGCAAACTTGCAAGCATTTTGTCCATGTATGGAGGCTGACAGAAAGATAGTGGAGAATACGGTGTCTGACCAGAATATATGAGAAGGTTAAATTTATCAGGACTTTCAACAATTGCGGACTCCAAGAGGTGTTTTAACAATCAAAGTTTGGAAGTTCAGGTTTTTAGTTTCCTTGGGGATACCTCATTGTAGCATTTTCATACAAAACTGTTATCTAGTAATCCAATATTTTTACTGGTTTATCAATAAAAGGAAACATACAACTTGGATTTATTAATTATCTACATATACCATCAATCAGAAAAGTTAACAGAGGAAGACATCTCAGTTTTTATTGGACGCCTTCAAGAAGTATGATAATTACTTAATTTGATCATATAATTTGTTATGCTATCTAACAGCTCCGTCTTCCATTCCAATATTGTTGAACACTAAAACAATCATTTGCAAGTGGCACAAGTAAATTTCTGGAAAAAATAAAAATAAAAGTTGGGAAATAAATTGGAGACATCAAGTTTTCACCTTGAGCAACAAGTTTATCATCCATACCCATGATGCTCAATAGACCCTCCCTGTGATGAAATAGCATTAAAAAAACTTGGTCAGCACTATGTCCATACCTAGTGTCCAATATGAAAAGGTAAATCTCAAAGTATTAATTTGTCAATGGAAGGGAAAATACAGTAAACAATGGCCAACTCATTGAAAATTAACATATCGTGCCAATTTAAAATTTTCTTGCAACTTTCATGTGGAAGGCTGCTATTAACCACAAATATCTCTGCTCTCTGGCAAGTTTTATCAAATGCTTTCTATCAGAAGAGGCTACATGAACTAGTTTAACTAATGAGAAGCTTTAATTGCTATTAATGAGGGGCAAGTACGAGGCACAATTGCACGATGAGCTTTACATTTAAGTTGTGCATCAACTAGGAAGGTTGGACAAAGTTACGAAATTTTTAACTGGTAGAACCAACACCCCATCCATGCTCTTTCTGGGTAGAGGTAAAGCAAAAAAGAGAAGACTGAAAATAACACCATCATTGCACAAGTTTGGATTCACTTCTGAGAGGAAAGAGTGGGCTTAATAAGAAATGTAAGCTTTAGCATTGTTCTCTTTTGCCATCCAATTTCTAACTTTTAAGTGATCCCTTGATAGAATCTCAAAGGGGCCTGAACAAGGATATATCTAGTAGTAGTTCTCCTCCACCATGCCAAAAATCCTTCATTTATAGCCATGACAAAAAAAAACACAAATAAGAAGGCAACAACATTGGCTGGTGTTTTGTGTTTAACATGTTAGTACACTACTACACACCACATCACTTTACAGGGTAGCTTCTGCTAGCACTTGTGGATTCCCAGTCGCTTTCACTTACATATAAAGCCACCAACTTTCTTACCAACCAAACGCAATGTATGATCATCATTCACTCCCTAACTTTTTCACATGTACATGTATCCACTCACAAAAACCACAATCTCTAAATAAACAAAACAAAACAAAAATCGCATTTCGTTCAATTCCACTTCATACATTGCTGAATCTCAGAGAACAAAAAAAAAACAATCCTTACTTAGAAAACTCATCGTCCCCATTAGAACAGTAATCCAGATAAAAATAAAAAAGACCACAATTCCAGAGCAACCTACACTATCGTCAAATAAAGCAAAGATTAACGGAATCAAACATTAAAAAGATAAAAACAACGGATCTGAAGACAAACACATAAAACCTCATGAATACAAAGTTGAAGAAAAGGAAGAGGAAGACTCCATTAAGACGCATACATGTAGCTGGAAGGTAGCAATCGGAGGTACCTGTGAAGAATGCGTGCGATCAGGGAGGAAATTAGGGTTTTTGATTCATGGAAAGGAGGGGAGGTTTTTGGTGAAAGGAATGGGGATTTTAAATCGGTTAGTTTGTTGATTGTGAGGAATTTGGGTTCGATTTGGGTTTTATGTTGAAAGCTAATTGGAGGTTAAAAGTTTTTTTTGGTTGCAGAGAGGGGGTGGGTGGGTGGAGATAGATTCACGCGCTGGAGGGCGCGTGGAGAACCGGATTCAGTTAGAAAAGCGAAGCAGTTGGATGCTGAGCCGGAAAAAGTACAGCAATAAGTATTTGACTCCAGAGGGGGGTGTGATGTCCACGCGCTCGTGAGGGGCGCGTTGATGGTTCTCTTTTCGTCTTTTTTTATTAATTCCTTTTTTAAGTCCATAACGTGGTGTTCATACGTTAATCTGCAAAACGTAATTTTCTATTACTTTTTGAGTTTTCTTTTTAATGGATGCGCACCGATATATATATAAATAGAGAAAGGTTAATGAGAAACATAATTTTTTAGAGAAACGTGAGGAGCAATCTCAGTCACTCATTATTGATTGTCGTCCCTCCTTAATAATCTCTATCCTCCTATGAACCGCGTCAATCCTCCATGATCACGTCCACTATAACCCAAGATGTGTGGTTGAGATTGCTCATCGTTTTCTCTTAAATTGACATGTTTCTCGTATGAACCTCCCTCTATATGAATAAATAAATGTATAAAGTTCATGCTTGTATTTGTAAACCAAACAAATTGGAGATGGGTTTTGGATGGTTAAAGTTAAGGGTAGCAATCTGGTTTGGTGGGTCAGAGAGGATCAGTGTTAACAGTAACACGATTCGTTTAATTAGTGGTGTCGGAATTTTAAACTCTAACTTGTGATCTGTCAATCCAAACATGATCTGTATAACCCGTTTAACTATATGCGGTTTGAGGGTTGACGGTTCATAACCGAGTTAACGGGTCATAGACGGATTGACAGTTCAAATACAACCAAAATAAAATTCGATTTACTGACTGTATACACTAAATTGAAATTGAAAAAGTAAAACTCAAAAATTATAATAAAAAAATAAATGGGTTGGAGGGTTGACCTGCAAACCCATATGCTATCCCAAACACAACCTGCAAAATAAAGGGTTTGGGTTGGCGGGTTAGCAGGTTAAAAAACTCAACCCAAGCTTGTTTACCTTTGTGTTGTGTTTGTCGCATCAAAAATTTCAAGAGTTCCTTTTTGTTTTGGTTGATTACGAGGTACATTTACACCTTCTTAAACTTTTAAATATCATACAATGACACCTTCTAAAACGTTATGGTTGCACATTTCATTAACATAAAAATTTTAATCTTTCAGCGGACACTTAATAAAGTGGTACGTGCCACCAGTGGCCCCTTTATGGGCCTATCCTTGCTCTTACTATCTACCACTCTAGCGCCCTTCCTCCCGTCCAAATCTCCACCTCTGTTATGCTATCTTAATTTTACGTTTTGACGATCTCTTATAAGTGTGTGAAAGGATATATGTAGTTATACACCTTGTTACTTCTCCACCCACTTAAAGATGCATTAATATCAAATACTTACGACATAATCAATGTTTGTTTTATCCACTAAAACTATTTGTAATGAACTTATTACAACCTTGTAGATTAAAGGAGATGCAACTTAATTACTTTTAGATAATAGTAGATAGAAACAACGCTTGTAAGGAGTCCTATTAAAACCAAGAAATATAGGCCCGCCTGCCATCCACATCAAAATAAATAGAGTATTTTGAGAAAACTTGCTAGTGGAGGAAGAAGTAGAATGAAGTGATTCTCATTAGAAAAGTACAAGTGAAACGGGTTTAGTGTCAATAGGTGCCTAAGTGAGGCGATCAAGCATTGGGGCTTTCTGGCTTGCTGGCTAGCTCGTGCAATCAATAAATATTGGTTCATGTTAGTAAGTTATCTTTGTAAGCTAAGCAGCAAGCCAGGTTCCCCCCATACTACAGTAGGACGTGGACCGACCATGATGAGAATGATTCTACAAAAGACATAAACGAATTCAGTATTTGTTTTAAAGTTAAGCAATACATGAAGGAACTCCGAGTACAATGACACCACAAAGGAATGTTACTAATGAAACATGTAGTAATAAAATAAGAGATCCATTCCTTTTTTTTGCCTTCAAAAGAAAGTGGAAACGCATAAGGCTATACGCAGCGGATGCCGCGGGTATCAGCGGGTAAGCCCGCCGGGCCCGG
>LUCG01268572.1:0-10269 GCA_001633085.1 Carthamus tinctorius | reverse complement strand
ATTCCTGCAGGATTCCAATTCCTTCAAAAACATTCCAGCGAACCAAACGCCACCTAAGGGTTTGACTAGATATTTTATAACTATTTATGAGGCGTGCCTAGGCCCACGAAGGCGCGTCAGCCAACGCGCAGAGCGTTAGTGAGCCTCGTGAATATGCCGAGCCTTGAGCCTTGAGCCTTATGAACCTCAGAGCCTAGGCACGCTTTTAACAACTATGGTTTCAATACAGTTACGGCAAAGATAAGCATTTATAATAATCATCAACAAAACCTCAGGAGAGAACATAATCTGATGATAAATTGGCTCACCACTCAGGTCCAACAAGTTGAAAACCACAGGGCAATTTCCTATGCTCCTGACCATAGTGATTGCAGCCCAAACTTTTTGATGTTCATCTCTTGAAGCTCTGATAATGCATATCTTGGTGATGTGATTCAGATATTTGACTGCACAAAGGCGCACTGAGACGTTAGTATACTAGCAGGGAAGACGGTATCATACGTCCATACAGAGACGGGCCTAGGAATTTTTTCAAGTAGTGGCACCATTTGCCTATAACAAAAGAAGCTGCAGAATGTGGATATTTTGCACAAGAGTTATCATTGGTGTGTTGGTTAGTTCCTTGTTTTTCGTATTTGAGGTCCTTGTTCAAGTCTTTTATCCCATATTTTTCATAAACATATAAAACCTGAAGCTAAAAGCTAAAAATTGGAGAGAGAAAAATGACAGAAATGGGATTTGGACTCGCACGTAGAAGGGGGAGAAAAAGACCATGCGAACCAACTTTGCAAAGAGAAACTTGTGTTATTATTGTAATTTCAAGAGGTATATGGTTGCAAGCAACAAAATAATACGATGACAGCTTTCACGGCACTAAAAAAACTTTACAATGAGAGGGAGAAACGAAGAGGTGGCTCGTGCCACCATATGCACCTAGGTCTGGAAACGAACCAAACGTCTTTATGTTCGTTTATTTAATGAATGAATATGAACAATGGTCTCGCTCGTTCGTGAGTGTTCGTTCATTTATGTCCTTTTACGTTTGTTTATAAATTATACATAAATATATTTACATATAATGACATTAATATGTATAATCATTAATAAAATTTAATTCTTACAATTCTCTCTCTCTCTCTCTCTCGTAAGTTTACCTGGTTTTTCATTTTGTGTGTTATTTTTTAGAAAAGTGAGTAATGGTGGTTGATTCTTGTTCACTTTGTGTTCGTTCGTGTATTTTCATTTAAGTTCATTCGTTTAGCATCATAACGCACAAACACAAACAAACACATTTTCTTAATGAACGAACATGAACACACATATGTCTGTTTGTGTTCGTTCGTTTGTTCTGTTAAGTGAACGAGAACACAAGCGGGCCTTTGTTCATGTTCGTATGGTTCATTTATGAGAATGCTATCTTTGATTGCTTCTAAAACACAATTAGATAAAAAACTAAAAAAGAATATATAAAATGTTGCTTTGTTGTTCAATAAATGTTCTTATTGATGATCGGTCATGTTTACTAACCTTGAAACGATCCTAGTGATGAGGCAAGGCCACACTCGCCAAAGTTGATGAGAATGCTATCTTTGATTGCTTTTGATACATTATGTTGGCTAAGAATGATTGGATCATCTTTTGAAACATCTTTGTTTGGATCCACAAACACTTCCATCACCATGTACCTATTTTTGAATCCCACCATGATAATCTCAACTTCTTAGGCCTACAAAATCAACAAAGTTGAAGTTTAGCAACAAAAGTAAGGGTTGTTTAGTTGATTCTCCATTAAATTATTTACGGATAAAATTGTCTGTGTGGATTAATCTGTCTATATAGACCAGAAAGGTTTTTGTTTTAGAGGGTTTTTTCATAGATGAAAGAACCATGTTTCTTAAATGGGAGGGGCGGGTTTGGGGAAAAAAACGTGACTTTTTGCATAAAGCTCCATCTAAAAGCTTACTGAATAAGCCACTTTGTTTGGGAGGTTTTTTCATAGACGAAAATGGTTTTAATTCTGAGAGACAGGTTTGGACAAAACTTAGTTTTCCGCATAAAGCTCCATCCTAAAAACTTACCGAATACGCCACTTTATGTATCATTAAGCCACTACCAAAACGCCATGCATAGTTGACCGAAGTTATGCATCCTATTAAGCTCATTAAGTTGCTAACAAACAGGCCCTAAGTCATGGATAGCTATCCGAATAAACTGTGAANTTCCCCCCCCCCCCTCGTCTAGAACACGTAGAATTTCAAATTAACAGTCGATTTTGCAACTAAACATCCGCAGAATCGTGCAAACCAAAAAGAATGAAAAAAATAATAATAATTCAGTCTGCATATGAGAAATCTATGATGCCTATAAGCTAAATAATTCATAATAAACAACTGCAAATCTTACCGATTCAGAGGAGACGAATTCCGGTGGTATCTCTTTCTGTCAAAATGGGAAAAAATCAGCACTCCGATTTGGGGGTTTGGAGAGGGTTAGGGTTAGGGTTAGGGTTTGGTTCAAAATTACAGTTGTTGTTTGTGTTTTATTACAAAATTCATCCATAACCCTTGACTTTCTAACTGTGTCATGCGAGGGTATTTTAGTCATTTTCTATTTTGTATCGATAAATAGAGCATCTCCTGTAGTTATGTTGAAATAAAAATTAAAATAGAGTAAACAGTTATGATAAACTTTTCGAACAATTTTTGTTTTTCGTAAATTGTTTATCAACCTATATGGTGTGTCAAATTGAAGTTTTATAAAAAAAAATGTTTGAATTAGCTTATAGTAATACCAAAAAGTAATAAACTGATAATTTGTTTTTCAGTGTTTGACAAATAAGCAAATACGAGATAAATAAGTAACTTATGGGTAGTTGAATGTAGCTAGAAAAGGTTGGCACACACCAGAATAAGTTGTCAAGTTAGATCAGAGTAACTTATCAAAAACTCCTTATGGGTATAAACATTTTCCCTTTTTTTTCCTATTCAAACACCAAAAACTCCTTCACAAAATAAATCAATAAACACCTTAAATAAGCAAATTCCAAACACCCCTGAAATCTTCCTCTCTGTTATGTTAGTGAACCCATCAAATCTGGAGCTTTTGATGTTTTGATAACATCAAGGTTGAAGATGGTCTTAGAGGTGTTATATAATTTATAAAACATATGGGTTATTTTGTGATAAACAAAACTAAAAGGTCCTATTCTATAAAAACATCGAGGAAGCATAAGCACAGTGTTTGGTAAACCACCCGATGAGCTTACGAGTATATAAAACGATCAAAAAGACCATCTTAGGGTATAATAATCAAACATTAACAAGAGTTTAATCTACAAAAAAATACAAAAAACTTTCGAAACGCTACTTCAACTGGCGTTTCAATAAGTTAGCTTTTGGTCCATCCAAACATGTATCAGTAGCTTATAAGCTAAACGACGTTAGCTTTTTGGGGGTTCTATTGTAATTTATAAAACATATGGGGGCCATTCTGTATTAAACAAAACTAAAAGGTCCAATACTGTAGAAAAAAACATCAAGGAGGAGCCCACGGTGGTGGTCACCTAACAGTGATGAGAGCTTTGTATATTATCCGGCGATTTTATCCACACACACACACACACCACCACCACCACCATTTCTGAAAGAATTCCACTTTCCACAAACCCTAGAAATCCTTCACCACCATCGGAGAAGAAGAAGAAGAACAACAACAACACACTGATTCAATTCAATCTCTCTCTCTCTCTATATATATATATACACACACACACACATACAAGTTCGACGAATAAGATATGGCGGTTGCGAACGCTTCTTGGATTACAGGAACAACTTCTTCACTCCCAAATATTCCTCAAATCAGGCCTCCTTCGTCTTCTTGTTTTGATTTATCTGTTTCCAGGAAATCGTTCGGTCTGAGATTGGTATCAGGTTCGTGTAATGATGCTCTCAAATCGTTCCCGATTGGTACTACTTGTCTTCGCTGCAGCGCTAGTTCCGATCGTGAGACGTCTTCGGATTGGGACTGGAGCAGGTGGACTCGCCATTTCGCTGAAATCGAGCTCGCCGAGCGTTCTGTTTCTCTTCTACAGGTGTGTACTTGTTGATTGTTGTTCGATTGTCTAGTGTTTTGTTGTATGGATGTTTAAGTAATTTGTGGTTAAGTTATCATGTAAGAGTGTATAAGTTTAAGTGGAAAGAACATCTCATATGGGTAGGGATTTGGGAATTGTAATTTATAGGTCATTGTGTCTTAGCTCCCGTTATCATTTCAAGGTTCACATTAGACCAAGCTGTTTCAGTTGAGACCAAAGTTTTACAAAGGTAAAAGAAAAATTGAACATTCGTAGTGGAACCACTGAAAATGGTGTTTTTTTTTTACGGTAAAGGTTCGATTTTTTTACCTTAACAGCACTTTCACTATGAAGGTTCGGATATATATATATATATTTACCTCCCCAGTGTTTTTCCTGTGAAGGTTTGGATTTTTTATGTGTGTTGTTTTGGTCTCACCGGTCTTACGAAAACAGTTTGGTCTCACATTAACTTAAGTCTGGGTATGTCTGCGTGATATATCTTGTCAATTTCATAAGTATACTGTAGCATACCACGTGCCATGTGCGTCTTGAACTAGCCATCTTTTAGAAGGCATTGTTAAAAGATTATCAGTTCCTAATGAAATGGATGCGGTTGTTATTGTTCTCAACTATATCCAGTTTGAGTTAGCATTTTCCTTTGGTAAGTATTGCCAAAAATCCTTATGACGATTGTAAATTTTAGTGCTCGTAGTGAGACTGTGTACAGAAAGAGGGGGGGGGGGTGTTTGAGAAAAGAGACTGCACAGAAAGTCTTGAATTTTAATGGGAAGCAAAGAAGAAGAAGAATATAAAGCTCAAGAGGTCTTGTGTGCATAAGTGGTTGGAACTTGTTTAGGATAGCATACAAGTTTAGGATAGCATACATGTCTCGGGTTTGAATTGGACACTTGTGTATCACATGGTGAATTACCAGGGTCCAAGCCTCCAAGGGTGCGTCAATGGGTAGATGGGAGAAGTTTCACCCCATGAGATTTGCTGCCTGGAAAGAAAAAGATGAAGAAAGTGAAGAGGATACCATTAGAGGAAGAAGGGGGACAAATGGATTGGCATGTGTATATTTATAGCATGCTTTTATTGGGACAAGGTGAAGAAAGGGGACCCATAGCCGATCAACTCACCAACTTGTTTTACCATTTGTGCCCAATTCAAATGCAATTATACATATTATATGCTAAAAACTAGGAAAGTAGCATGAAAATGAGAAAGAAAATTTCTATGGTTAAGAACTTGGGCCAACATTTTCAGTGTCATATTCCCTCATGATTAACGAGAGCTGCCATAAATTACCACTCGTACCAAAAAAGGGTACGGCAAAGTCAAACTTTGTGCTTTTTGAATGGAAGACGAAGATCCTTTTTTTGGATATTGTTACACTTTTATCACCAACACCATTTTGTATGGAACTTCTTTTGTTTTCCTACACACCGATCAATGCACTTAGCAACTTTTTCTCAAAAAATTCTTTGACTTGAACACTGATGACAACTTCCTTGATTGGAAGTACTAGACTATTTATAGTCATGAAATGTGATGACAACAACTATAAACATACAAAGCCTCGCATATTGTCTATTAGTTGGATTTGTCCTGCAAAACGTAAGTTATGCCCATGTGTTGCTCTTCCCAGGTTTCACATAATGTACAAAAGTCTTACCATTATATAGATAAGTGAGTGAACTCTTTAAGCGCAATCTGCTGATCTGTTCTTCTACTCATATGAGCCTCAGTGTTATGCTTCTCTTGTGCTTGGTGTAGCATTTTAATTGTTCCTGTTTTGTGTGTGTGTGTGTATAGAGAGAGACTCCGCGGGGGGGGGGGATCAAATACGAACCACAAAAATGTTACAAACCCGTGAGAACCAATCCAAACCATTCAGTGAGTTTCACTATATGCTAGTATTCAAGTTGTTTCACATGTCTGTTCTTGTATTTGTGTGTGTTTCATATATGAAACACATTTACATGTTTCTCCTCACATGCAAAACAATCTTGAATGTTCTACATATGGAATAACATGTGAACACGGTATGTTTCACATGTAGTGACAATATTGTTTATAAAACAATGCATGTCCTGCATGGCTCATAAGATTTTTGTATGTTCACATTTGATTCCCCCCCCCCTCTTTAAATATAGAATTGGGATAGTGTAGGAACTTCCTGTTTTCGTGGGACCATACGAAATGATAAAAGCATATGCTCATGAATTTGAGGGTGTTAACTTATGTGAACCTACGTTGGCAAACTGGTACCTATGGTTCCCATGAAATTTTTTACCAGAACGGCGGAACCCAACTGGCCAACCCTATCTATCTCTCTCTCTCTCTCTATATATATATATATCACTTGTAATACTAAATCAGAGACGTGGGCGACCTTTGGCATGACCTAGCCCGCACACCGCTAGGTCCCAGTCCCACACGTGTATTATCACATGTGGTATGGGGGTTATCGCGTTTTCTTAAAATGCAGGTGCTCTAGTTTGAACATACCCCTATATATGTATAAATAATTTGAAGGTACCCTTGTTAGGTACTCAAAAGAATGCCTTGGTATATATTAACTATTTCACGTAGTTATACTGATCCTGAGGTTTCTTTAGGGGACTTTGGGTATAAATATATTAATGTAATTTACCTTGGGTATATACGTAACATGTTTTACTGTTTCATTTGTTTTAACGAGTTACTTTGCGTTGCAGTTTCAACTAGAAGAAGCAATAGAGAAAGAAGATTTCCAGGAAGCATCAAAGTTGAAAACGGCTATAGCAGAAGCAACGTCGAAGGATAGTGTTGCTGAGATTATGTCCGAGTTGAAGGTCAGATCAGAGTTGAATGAGTAAGCAAGCTATGAATGTCTACGAATCATGGGGCTCACTGGTCTATTTCTTTGCAGAATGCAATTCATGAAGAGCGTTACCATGATGCTTCAAAGCTGTGTAAAAATACAGGAAGTGGACTGGTAATATTACTGGATACTACTTTATTACTTGTTTGTACCGCTTGCTTTACTGTTACAAATATTTCTTGCTTGTTCAAAATTCAAATATGCAATGCCACTTGTTTATTTGTTATTCTATGTAACTATATATTAAACATCCCAATGAAAGTAAAAAATGATATAAGTATCTTACATTATGCTGTATCTATGTTGGCGTGACATGAGTCATTGATGTGAAAATTATTTGAAATCAGCATCAGTTAATGAACCAATGGTCACTCTAATACTCTCAGGTTGGTTGGTGGGTGGGTTACTCAAAAGATTCTGATGATCCATTTGGAAGACTTATACGCATAACACCAGGTGTAGGCAGATTTATTGGCAAAAGTTACAACCCAAGGTAAGGTTGTGGAATGAGAAAGGAAACACCATATTTTATCAGCATTTAGTTCACATAAATATCTACAAACGACAGTGGTGATGTGTTTTTATTACAGGCAATTAGTGTCTGCGTCTCCTGGAACTCCATTGTTTGAAATTTTTGTGGTCAAAGAGACCGATGAAACGTACACTATGCAGGTAACTTACAAATCATTATTTTTATCTTGATTGGAAAGATGGTCTTGGACCAATGATCTTGTGAAGTTAAGGAATTGATCAAACAAACTTGCATATGCGATTTCTCATTTCTCATTTCTGATTCTAATTGATCTGATCACACTGGTTTGTGTTAAATGTTGGTGAAAATTTCCAGATCTCTGTGGTTGGTGTGAGTCATGCATATTATTTTCGACAAACTACATATAATTTATCTAGGGTTGTCTGCAAGAGAGTGAGAGGAGGTAGGGTTTGGAAGTGCTGTTGATTCCCTATGACACCACAAACACTCAATTTGTATTAATATGAGTAATGCTTTTTCCTCTTTCAGGCATTTTATCATCAATTGGTTATCGGAAAAAAACAAGTCAAAAGATGTGTGCTATTGAGATCTCTAAATGGCACA
This sequence comes from Carthamus tinctorius, assembly GCA_001633085.1. Taxonomy (NCBI): domain Eukaryota; kingdom Viridiplantae; phylum Streptophyta; class Magnoliopsida; order Asterales; family Asteraceae; genus Carthamus; species Carthamus tinctorius. Next base: position 2,229 of record LUCG01268572.1, on the reverse strand, counting down.
AGTTAGAATTTCAAGAATTTATGGATTTTTTTTCTCCACAGCTAGTCCTTATATATTTAAAATATGGCAATGAAATCAGGTTTATCATTCACGGAACATTGATTTTCGCCAATTTTGGTACTTAAAGAGTATATAACAAAGGGATTTTTTTGCAGTCTGAAGGGGATCTTTCTGTTTTATGAATGTGAGAAGCGAAGTATACATAACTTGAGCTTTAAATTTTCACAGCAATTCAGGAATTCTGAATTTCTGATCGTATTGAACTAACTAGGCATGTCCTCATTCACTTTTTAAGCACTATCTATTTACCAACTTGCCAGCTTTCTCAGTTCATGCTACCCTAGTTGGCCTCGACGATCTCTGTTGATCTGTCCCAGCGGTAGATGTGTGGGTGTAATTCATATGTGTGAGGTCCCCGATTCAAGCCATGGGCACCACCAATGGGATCCATGCGCTGATTTACCTCCCCCGCGATGACCGTGGGACCGGCGCAGTGGGGGCTCCTCAGAGGGTGGCGTCTACCCTTTTTCTTGTTGGCCTCGGCATGCATAGTTTCTAGGTTAACTACATTCAACTCCTACACCAATGCTGGATCGAGTTTAAGGAGCTCCCATTGACTCAAAGACATTGTTTACTCCCATCATCTTTTCGTATAAGAACATGCATAGCTAATTCCTATTTCCTTTTGCCATCTTCCGTTCCTTTCTCAGATGTTTTCTTAAAATAGGCCGAAACAATATTTTTATTCCTATGTGTTTGTAAGTTGTTTGTTAGTCCCTTCTAGTTCTATCTATAGCATTCTTCATCTTCCTCTTTCTAACTAGGAAAGCTAATCTTCAATCTATTTTGATAGGTAGTGTTTATGCAACGAGCCAACACAAGCAACTCAAAGGCCGCAGCTCCATCCAATTCCTCATCCACAAAAGGGACATCAATGGCAGATATCGAGAATGCATCTGTAATCGATGTGAAAGTGAACGAAGATAAACCTGGTAAAAACGATGAGAAAAGCATAAACTTTGAGGGAGCTACCGAGGACGGGATAAGAAGTGTGATAAATTTTCTTAAAGACAAAATCCCCGAACTTAAAATAAAAGACCTTAAGGTTATGAAAGTCGATGTCGAAGAAGTGATCGAGGATGGTGATACCGTGAATCAGCTGATGCAAGAAGACGATGAGAAAACGACTTCGGACAAGGAATCCGAAGATGAAACTACCGATCTGGATGACCCTCAGCCTGACCGAATTGTCGTCGGACCCAACAGTGATGCGACAGATGATGCCAAAAGTTTAGATATGAAGCTTTTTGTTGGCGGGGTTTTACACAATCGGGAGGATACGCCTTCGAAGGATGAATTGGTGCGCGTTCCTGCTGAAATCGAAGAAATGGAGAAAGACTCTTTTGTGCTACATGTTCCTATTAAAAGTCATGATCAAGATAGCGAGGAAAGCATTGCATCAAAGGTGAAAGTGGCTGCTATCGCGAGCCAAGGTGTTTCTGAACTGATGCCTCCTGATGTAGCAAAGGCGTTATGGAGTTCTGATAAAGTTTCTCGAAAGGTAAGGGTAAAATAGAATTATAATATTGTTTTTATCATGATTTTCTGGTGTTTGTTCACAAAGCAATTGATTTTGTGGAACAGAGAAACAGGTTCAGAGAATTTTGAATGCCTTCTTTCATGTTTTATGTCGTGTTATATGGTATTTATATCCAAGCTAAGCAATGTACTCTGTACATATATACATACAAAGTTAGGTTTGTACGAGAACAGTAACCATTTAAGAGAACAAGAAAACGGTCAAATCACATGTGATTTTACATTGAAATTACGTGTAAAAATCACATTTGATTCACGCGGCTTTAGCCGCAACCTGAGGTTGTGGGCCAGATCGCCTACACACCCTTGCGTTGACTGTTAATGTAAAATCACATGTGATATTGCCTTGATTTGGCCGTTTTCATGCTCACCTGTTTANCCTACTTATATATATATATATATAGAGAGAGAGAGAGAGAGAGAGAGACTAATTCAGGGAAAAACCCCAAAAAAATGAAAACCCAAGGAACACAAATAACCTTTCATCTGTACAGTATATGTCTGTAAAAGGAACTGAAAATGTTTCCTGGTTTCTTTGCACTTGTGCATTTTATGCACATGCGACCTTATATATATATAGTATTAGGTTCAAATGAGAAGTGTTAAAAAAATGTGAAGTAGAGAAGTGAT
>LUCG01268542.1:0-11334 GCA_001633085.1 Carthamus tinctorius | reverse complement strand
AAAAAAAACATTTAAAAACTTAGACACCGGGTACCCGGTTTCGGAACCGGAACCGGCGGTTCCCGGACCGGTTCCAAATATTAAGAACCGGTGAACCGGTTCCGGTTCCTTCATTCTAGGAACCGCCGGTTCCGATTCCGGTTCCATGAGTTTTGGCCGGGTACCCGCTTTTGCTCACCCCTAGCTAACGTACAATATTTTGCAATGCTTATTACATTGTGAATTAATAGTCAGTTTTCTAGAAGGGATTATATATTTTTAAGGCAAGTATCATCATGTTTCCGTACATATATGTTTAGATTCTATGTACTTAAAACATTTTTGCTGAAACGATTTAATGATGGTTTAAAGTTTCTTGAGAAAGCCAAGTAATTACTAGGTTAGTTGAAAGAGGTGAGACCATAAGAAACCTTATGTTGTTGATGTTTTCTATGGTTGGGGAATGTGCCATTAAAGATGCCATTAGGGAGTAGACAGGAGGGGGAGCAACTCTAGACCATTTCTGCAACAAACACATGTGGGAGGGAGGCCATCCCTTTGCTTTTCTTCATACCAAATGGCATTAAAGAAATAAGAGTTTTTGTATTCCAATTTGGATGCAAGTTCAGCAATTCAAAAAGATTGCACATGGAGGTTCACATGCTACTCTTATGCATAAGATCATAAGTGTAAGCCAACTTGGGTTTGTATAAATAGAAAACCAAAAAGAATATTTTGGTTATCATCAGAAACACTTGCAGGCTTGGCCAAATCCTAACCAAAAGAATGGCATCATTAGATTCATTTTCTTTTTCTTCATCCAACACTTGGCCATACCATTTGGCCTAACCAAAAGTCAGCATTTCTGTGTTTGTATTACTCTTGTTAGTCTGTCTCTATATCTAAGCTGAAATCATCAACTAATAGTCTCAAAAATTGATTCCTAAAGGAACAGCAGGAAACAATTACGGGCATCAAGTTTGTGTCGTGGCTTTAGATTGCCACATTGAACGTTTCGAGAATGGACTGGCTTCCATGTTTAGATTAAGGTTGATCAGAAGAAGGGCCTCCCTCCTAATTAATATTCAATCTCACTAATGCGAATCTTGCAAAACATAGTATATACTTTATTCACATCTGAGTTCTATAGCGACGTATATTTGATTTTACCACAAATATATTCTGATACTTACAGAACCTCTGTTGATTTCAGTATCCAGAATCTTTTTATCTATCGATCATGGTTAGCTAGCTTGCATGTCTTGGTCCATAGAGCCAGCCCGATTGTACTGATAATTCCATTTCTNTTGTTATCAATGCCAATTTTTGTAGCTTCTTTCCTACTAAAGTAAGCTCATTTGAGCCAAGATTGATCATTTTCCACCAAATGCTGATAACTAGAAGATGTATAAGACATATATTTGCTACAAAAAACCTTACATCGTCTACATCACCGAAGGATGTTGCTAAATGCCTAAATTAGCCCTCATGTTCTGTTGTAAAAATGTGGTTTGCAAGGTCAAATAGAATGGTACTAGCTATAGAAAATTATCGCAAATAAATTAGAACTTGAAAGGAACTTTGGTCTTTGCTACCAAGATTCAGAATAAGGTGGTTCACAATGTCAAAGGGATCAAACCATCATCCTCGCAAAAACCTAGCACCAAAATCCTGGCTTTTTAGAAGCAACACCTAGTTTTCGTTACCGCTAATGTACAATATTTGCAATGCTTATTACATTGATTATTCTTCATTGTGAAAAGCCAGATTTGTAGGAGGGGTCATTATTTATTTTGGTAGGCAAGGATCCTATTTCCGTACATATTTGGTTTAGATTTTACGTACTTCAACATTATTGCTGAAAACGATTAAATGGTGGTTTAAAGTTTCTTGAGAAAGAGATGGCCTTACTAGATTTTTTGAAAGAGGTGAGACCATAAGAAACCATATGTTGATGTTTGCTATGGTTGGGGAATATGCCATTAAAAGAGTAAACAGAAGGGGGAACAACTCTAGACCATTTCTGCAACAAACACATGTGGGAGGCCATCCCTTTGCTTTGTTCATACCAAATGGCATTAAACAATTCAGAGTTTTGTATTCCAATTTGGATACAAGTTCAGAAATTCAAAAAGATTGCACATGGAGGTTCACATGCTACCCTTATTCATAAGATTAGTGTAAGCCAACTTGGGTTTGTATAAATAGAAAACCAAATTAAGAGTATTTTTAGTTATCATCATGCAGAAACACTTGTATGCTTGGCCAAATCCTAACCAAAAGAATAGCATCATTAGATTAATTCATTTTCTTCTTCTTCATCCAACACTTGGCCATACCATTCGGTCCATTAGTTTGCCAGCGAGATCACACCGCAGCACCCTGCAAGTTGAAGAGGAGGTCACCAATCTCAAAACACGAGAGGCATCTTTGCCATCTTTTCCTGATTAATTCAGAAACATTTTACAATGGTCTAACATGCCTGGAAAGATTGTCCACATGGGTTGACAATCTTTCCACTTTGCCACTGACCCAACAAACACTTTCCCACTATCAAGATGAGAAATTGGTTAACGAGTTGCTGGTTTGGTCGATGAGAGTTTTGGACATCTGTGGCTCTATTAAAGATTACAAGTAAAGAGACATGTAAGACACATTCAATAAGATGTAAGGAGGAAAAAACAAGATTTAAGCATTAATGTTTCATTTCTAAAGAAACTAAAGAAGAGCTGTTGAAGATTTAAAGCAAATCGGTCACAATTATTATGGCTCACAACTGTTGAATCTTGATCACCACCTCTTCTCAGTGATCAGAGTACTAAGAGATGTTAGTGAAGTCAGCATTTCTGTCTTTGTAGTCTGTCTCTATTTCTAAGCTGCAATCAACAACTAAATGACCAACTAGTCTCAAAAGTTGATTCCTAAAGGAACAGCAGGAAACAAGCATCGGCATCAAGATTGTGTCGAGGCTTTAGATTGCCACGTTGAAGGTTTCGAGAATGGATTGGTGTCCATGTTTAGAAGGTTGATCAGAACAAGGACCTCGGACCTCCCTCCTAATTAATATTCAATCTCACTAATGCGAATTTTGCAAAACATAGTATATATTTTTTTGAAACAGCAAAAGCCTAGCAAGGCGCTAGAAAACCACAACAACAGATTACAGCGGGGAATGAGAAAACAACGAGGGGGAGAGTTCCTTCGATTCAACCAACTAATCGCTTTACCACCCGAAGAACATAGTATATACTTTATTCACATCTGAGTTCTATAGCGACGCATATTTGATTTTACCACAAAGAGATTATACCATATAGAAGACAATCAAGACATATACACAAATATATTCTGATACATTTTTGCTACTTCGTTTCCGTTGGTAATTAACCCTGCTTCATGGAGGCCAGGGGTTTGAAATCTTACCTAGAATAGTGTCCGAGTTTAAATTGTCACACATATAAATATTATATACTTCAAAAAAAACGTCAAACTTTTACATGAAAAGTTTATACATGTAGTATGCCATGTAAGAGGCTAATTCAGTACACCGACGACATGTAAACGAATTAAGCGGGCATAAAGTTGTAATTAATATTAATGCAGCTTAACATGTAAACCTTATATATTTCCATAGTTTAGGAGGATCTAATGTTATTATATTTCTTTAAAAACCAAGAGCATGAGAGATCTGTGGCATTAGAAATGGAAAGGGGTGGCATGGGAACATTTCCTGCAGCAACACATGAGAGAAAGGCATCTCTCTGCTTGATCCAATGAATAATATAAGAGCAAATTTGTTTCCTAACCAGGAAACAGTGCCACCAAATTCTGACTATTGCACATGCTTCTTCATCAATGCCATTGATCCTTACTCTCATAAGTTTAATTGCTTACAGCTTATCTATATATATGCTCATAGCAAATAGCCTCTTGGTATCACCACAAACTTTTGAATTCTTTGCTTGAAAACAAAAAACAAGATGGATTGTTCTACTTCTACTTCCTCTTCCTCATCACCATCCATCGGTAAATGCCATTTTCGATCCATAAGTTTGCCTACCCGATCACATCCTAGCACTTATCAACTTGAAGAAGAGCTCACCAACCTCAAAACATGGGAGGCTTCTACCTCTTCCATGCCAACCATAGATACAGTCTGCGGTGCTCTAATCGGGCTAGAAAGATTATACATATGCGTTAACGATCTTATTACTTTGCCACTGACCCAACAATCCCTTTCTCACAATAAGCATCAGAAACTGGCTGACGAGTTGTTGGACCGATCAATGATGCTTTTGGATGTCTGTGGCTCATTAAGAGACGCCATGGAACAAGTCAAGCAACATGTAAGAGATGTACAATCGGCTTTGAGAAGGGGAAAGGGGGATCTGAGCTTCAACACTTCCTTCTTCAAGAAAATGGAGAAGGATACGAAAAGAAATCTTTCTAGACTAAAGCAAATCAATAACAAGATTGGGGACACAACACTCTCGAATCTAGATCACCACCTTTCGGGTGTGATTAGATCGCTAAGAGATACTAGTTTGGTGAGCATCTCCGTGTTCAAATCAGTACTCCTGTCACTCACATCTGTTTTCATCTCGAAATCGAAGCCTAACAGATGGTCTGTAGTTTCAAGTTTGAGACACAAAGGCGCAACAAAGAGCGTAGATCACCCTCGAGAGGATTTAGAATCTCACATTGAAGTCATTGAGAATGGTATGGAGTGCTTGTTTAGGAGCTTGATCAAGACAAGAGCCTCTCTCCTAAATGCTTGCTCTCACTAGCTGCACTGTTTAACATAGACTACTAGATTGTTGTCCAATTTTGTAGAGGTTACACTAGTCTTTTTGTAAATATACAAACTATAATTAACTATATATGAAGGCTGATGGTTACTCAAATGATTTATGTGTGTTTTTATATGTGTCCTTAAAAAGATGTTATGGTACTTTGTTTTCTAAGATTCAACTTCATCTACAATTTCATAGAACATATATAATTAACATTGAGTTTAGTGGTTGATTTAACAAATTAATTGAATCCTCAATTTCCTATAGATGCATACAAAAGTTTTGAGGAAGTCATAATTAATCAGTGCTTTTTTTGTCATTTTGTGACAATGATATGGAACAGGAACTGTGTATACCATACCAGGTAAAGAAATACTAATTTATCTTCAAGTCATAGACAACATAAGCCAATTAAAACTGTGGTTAACTTTATCCAAATAAAGATATGCAATTTCATTTTTTCATGGTCTACTTTTCAACTTCAGAATCAATATGCATTCTTTAGTACTAGTAACATATAATTTGACTTCTAATTCTTCTCTAGAAGTTGTCCTATCTCTGCTTATGCTTATGACTTTCATTGTCAAATTCCTTCTCTAAGATTTGGTTAAGTTCTCAAATCCATCAAAACCATTTTCTTGTAGTGAAATAGTCTAAAAGCAGAGAACTCAGAAATTGGTGTGCCCTCTCATATAAAAATGTCAGTTGTAGTCATATAACAAACGGGTATTAAAACCCCAATGGGGCAGCCTACTGGTTAAGGCTTGGTGTTGGGGAAAAACCCACCCAAGTTTGAATCCTGGGGTGAGCAACCAGGGGCCACTGAGTATTAATCCCAGGGGAGCATGCTTTAGCTCTCGGTAAAAATTACCAAGGATGTAGCCTGGGCAAACCCAGGTGAACCTTATATAAAAAAAACGGGTATTAATTAGCAAAACATCATTTGTGACGTTGATGAATTTCGGTATCTATTTCAAGATTGTACAGTATACAAATATACATGGTTGCCCAATTGCAAACTTGCATAGTCTAGCATCCTCTAAAGTTTGGATACATACTGCAAGGTTATATAAATCTACAAAAGTACATCAGTTAGAAAGGATATTTAGAAGGGATGATCTTGTTTTGATCAATCTCCTAAACATGCATTCCAATCCATTCTCAATCTCTTCAGTTTGGCACTCTAGGAAAACCTGAAGCTGGTCTTTGTACTCCACTGTTTCTTTGTGAATCAAGTATGAAACTACTGACCACCTTGCTGTCTTTGACATTGCAACAGATCCGGACAAAAACAACGAGAGCGACCTGAACACGGATGTGCTCACAACGATAACATCTCTCAGTACTCTAGAAACCGATGAAAGGTCGTGATCTAGCATCGGCATGCCTCCAATCTTGTCGTCGATATGCTTCAAAGATGCAATAGCTTTTCTAGAATCTTTCTTCAGCTTCTTGATAAAGGAGATACTAATTCTTGCATCATCTTTTCGCCTTCTTACCGCTGACTGAACATCTCTTACATTTTCTCTGACTTCTGATAGTAAATCCCTCAAGGAGCCACAAACATCCAAAAGGCTAATCGATTGATCTAGCAACTCGTTGGAAAACTTCGTGTACCGGCTTTGAGTTAGGGCTTGTTGGGTCGACGGCAAACTGAGAAGATCGTCAACACGATCGTATAATCCTTGCAGGCTCACGAGGCCTCTGCTGATCGCACCTGCGGTCGGAGTCGTCGATGTGGATACGGATACCTCCCGTGTTTTGAGTTTGAAGATCGCGTCTTCGACTTGAAGAGTGCTTGGATGTGATCCGGATGTCAAACTAGACGATCGGGTGTGGTGAATATTGCTTGAAGGACAAGAGGTAGAAGCCATTCTTTTTCTTATCTTTTTGTTCTAGTACTGCTAGATTCACAAAGTTTGTGATGATAGCCATGTCCAATGCTTTGTATATATATATATACAAAGTCTTGAAATCTTAATAGCATCCACCCGTTTTACGCTTGAAATAGTTGGCATTGTTTCCCAACCGAGCGACAAAAGATCTTATTTTTTCGATATTATTGTTGATCATGAAAAATATAGCATTCTTTCATGAGAAATTATAGTTGCATGCTTTGTTTTCTTTGATTCTTTAATGGAAGATCTCCCTTTTGGTTAGGATCCGGAAATCGAAATCCATTAAGATATTAGCAAGCTGTATATTCGTAGCAACCACCCAATATATAATGCCTAGATCAAATAATTTAGCTATATATATATTGGTGTAAATTGGCAAAACAAATCGTGCAAACCTTAAAAGAAAGGTTATAAATATTTGATTCTTTGTATAAATGAATATGTATAACATGCAGTTTCTATGCAAGCATGGGCTTGACCCAAGCTGTAGGAGAGGCAAGTTGGCTTCAAATATTTTAGTATGATGCACATGCCAATGTGACTGTAGTTGTTTGGAGGATGGGAGACAACCAAATGATATTGATGATATAACCAGAATCTCATGGACTAGAAAATTAACTGCAAATCATTACAAATCTAATATGTATAAGGCTATGCGTAGCGCCGGTTGGGGTTCGGTGGGGTTTGCAGCGGGCTAGGGCGGTGTCCGCTACTTCTTCAGCGGGCAACCACAACTCGATCAAGCCGCTGTTCTCCCTCTCTCAAGACTCCCTTTTTTTTCTTCTTTTTAATTGAAATATACATGTATCGGGTATTTGGTTTTGGGAGTTGTGGTGCTTGACAGGGTGGGCTTGTGGGGGCTTATAGTGGGTTTATGGTAGAACCGATGTGGCGCTGATGTGGCAGAGTGGGCTTGTGGGTTCAGTAGGCTGCGCTACTAATAGCCTAAGTTCATTGCTAGAAAATCTGGAATTTCCGACCAAAATTATCGACGAATTTCGTTCGTTGGAAAATATTGTCAGTTATTAGCGACGGATTTCTGCAGGATTATTTCATTAAAGAGTTAAATGTTAAATAATCCATCAAAAATCCGTAGCTAAACCACAAGGCTTGTGCCTGTGGCGTAGCGGTAAGACCTGTGGGGGATGTGGATGGTATCCCATTCACCGCAGGTTCGAATCCCTTCGTGCGCATTTTGTGGCCAGGCTTAGTCTCAGATGGCCGGATTTTCTTTCAGTTCTATATTGCTAAGGATGTAGTCTAGGCGAAGCCTAGATGAACCTTATCTAAAAAATCCGTAGCTAATTACCGAAGGATTATTTAATTTTTATCTTTCTATTTATCAAAACTAATTAATTAAAAGTATATAGATAAAAATAAAATAATCCGTAATTAGCGATGAATTTTCGATGGATTATTNGTTTAAATTAAAAATATTATTTATTTTTATTAGGACTTTAAAATAACATAATATTTAATAATTATTATTAATTTAAATTAAAGATATTATTTAGAACTATTACCAATAAAAAAATCTTTAAAAAAAGTTAATTTTTTTCTGTATTTCGTATGTATATTCGTCTTTTTTGTATTTAGTATGTGTACGTATGTATATATGTGCGTAAAACATATTAAATTATTGAGCACTTCAACAAATAATCTTATTTCGTATTAGTTTTATTCTTTATCTCCCGATTCCAATTTTATGGTTTTATGAGTTTCTAAATCGCATATCAGATGTATAAAATTCAAGGTTAATTGATCAAAAAAATGAAAAATGTTGGCTCAATGATATAATAATTTTATTTTCAAAATAAATCAACTCATATTTTTTATATCAAATGCAAAAATTAATTAACTTGAACAATTGAAATCTATATACGTAAATAAATTCAAAATAAATCAACTCGTATTTTTATATGCAATGCAAAAATTAACTTGAACAATTCAAATTAAATAAGAAATCTTTTTTTTAATCTAATAAATTAGTGGGCTTTATTAAATATTTTTTAATCTTCAAAATTAGTGGGATTTATTAAATAAAAAATTAAGTGTCAATCAGATAATCATAAATGAACTGAAAGTGTAAACTGCGTCCAAATAAGTCTAAATTAACTGAAAATGTAAAATGCGTCCAAGTTCATATTTAGGCGGGAAATATTGATTCTGGGTCATCTATGGACGACACATGGCAACCTAATTACTTATTTATTATATATAGATTATAGATTATATAGTAAATAATCTAGTTGAGCTTTAATTGATATATCTTGGCTTGGATCCATCTTGTTGGATTTTAATAAATCTAATTTGGATTTGATCGATCCAGTTAGACTTTAATTGATCTAATTGACCTTTAACAAATATAAATTGGATTTAATGGATCTATTGGGCTTTAATTAATATATTTGGGCTTTGGTCAATATAACATGGGCTTTTAATGAATGTAGTTGGATTTAATCGATCTAGTTTGGTTTTAATTAATCTATTGGGCTTTAATCGATATATCTGGGCTTGATCGATCTAGTTAGACTTTAATCAATCTACTTTGGATTTGATCGATCTAGTTGAGCTTTAATTGATATATTTGGACTTTGATTGATATGTTGGACTTTAATGGATCTAGTTTGGTTTAATCGATTTAATTTGGTTTTAATGGATCTAATTCGATTTAATCGACCTAATTTGGTTTTAATGGCTCTATTAGGCTTTAATAGATATAACCGGGCTTTCATTATATATTTGAGTTTGGATCGATCTAATTGGCTTTAATCGATCTAGTGGGACATTAATTGATATATGTTGGTTTTTATGATATAGTTGGGATTAATTCGATCTAATTGTTTAATCGATATATTTGTGCTTGGATCGATCTTGTTGGACTTTAATTGGGCGTTAATGAAGCTAGTTGGGTTTAATCGATTTAATTTGGTTTTAATGGATCTAGTGGGCTTGAATCGATCTAATTAGGCTTCAATTGATATATTTGGGCTTCGATCAATATAGTTGGGTTGTATTGGATCTTGTTGGGGTTAGTCGATCTAATTTAGTTTAATGGATCTAGTTCGGTTTAATGGATCTAATTTGGTTTTAACGCATATATTAGGTTTGAATCAATCTAATTGGACTTTAATTAATACATTTTGGCTTTGAACAATCTAGTTGGGCTTTAATTAATTCCTCCAGCCCACAAAAGCCCAATAAGGTTTAATAGTGATCATTGAGTCAAATATGATTCGTCAAAGACCATTATAGTTCATTAAAAGTAAATAGAATCAATCAAGGTCCAATCAAGTTCATTAAGAGTAATTGACATCAATCAAGGCCCGATCAAGTTCATTAAGAGTCATTTAAGCCACAAAGGCCCAATAAGATTTATTAACAACCATTAAGTCAAATATGATTCGTCAAAGACCTTAATTTATACTTCATCAAGAGTAATTGAGTCTCGATCAAGTTAGTTAAAAGTCACTTAAGCCTAAAAGGCCTAATAAAGTTTATTAACAACCATTGAGTTATAGTTCATTAAGAGTAACTGGAATCAATCAAGGCCCAATCAAGTTCATTAAGAATCACTCAAGCCCACACAAAGGTACATTAACAACCATAAAGTCAAATATGATTCGTCCACAATCTTAATAGTGGAACAAACGTATTCCACCCCGACCCTAACAAACCTATAAACCTAATTATCTTCTAAAACATCAAATACAACTCCCTCTTAACATTTCATTCATTTTTTAAATTTTATTTATTATATTTTTTGCTATTACAACTTTTAATTCAGTGTCCTCAACGTATTATTTTTATATATTGGTTAATTTGTGTAATTATTAAATATTAATAATATATATAAGGTATAAAATAAAAATTGAAAACTACAATTTTTTTTATTTTGGTATCATTTTAATCGTTTTGATGAAAACTTTATAACGATATATTTTGTTATAACAATATTTATTTTATTGTAATTTTATAAATTATGTAAATTAACGTATAAACGATTACTTAAGAAATGTTATCTTCAAATTTATTCAGAATTCCCGCCTAAAATCCCAAATATCTCATTTCCCTCCTAAGCCCTAAATGGAGGAGTCCTAAATCGAATCACTTAGCCGAAAACCTAGACATTCAAAATCAAGGCATTCCATTCGGTCGCTCGTTCCTTCAGCCGATCGTTCGTTCCAAAATTGTAGTTGATTTCAAGTTCGTTTTAGAGGTTCCAGATTTTGTTTGATTTCAATTTCGTATTTGAAGTTCAATATTTCGAACATTTTTTCTATTCTCTTCCATGATTGTCTCAACAGTATAGAGAGAGAGAGAGAGAGAGAGTTTCACGAACAACAGAACATTGGTATGTATTATTGGTTTTGTGTTGTTTCTAATTTAGAATGTATGTTGTATCAAGCACCATGACTACAATCTTGTTTTTCGTATTTTATGAGGAATTAATATTCTTGAATGAAATCAAGCATAAGGATTTTCAACTTTAGTGGCATTTGATTTCCATTTTAAGGATCGCTTCCTTATAGATTCTTTTTATTAATTTTATTTCCTTGTATTGAATGAACCATATGAACCCAAATTTTAGGAACAACTAGTATATGTATATATATATATAGGGGTGGGTTCAAATGTAAACCACTTTTTGGTTGTGAACGTGA
>LUCG01268464.1:0-11416 GCA_001633085.1 Carthamus tinctorius | reverse complement strand
ATCATATTAAACAATTTCATGAACCAATTTCATCATATAATCGTCTTTTTGACAAAGTTCACAAGTTCACATAAAAAAAATTCACAAATAAAAATCCTTCATGAAATATATTCATATAACTTTGAATTTCTTGTAACATACTTGTATATTTTATATTTAATTAAAACAAACAATTAATTAGAAAGAAATGAAGCATTTTCCATTCCAAAAAAGATTGAGAAGTGTTGGGTGGGATTTGGGTCAACGATATTGCTTTGACCAATAACCCTATGTAAAAAAAGGAAATTTAAAATTAAAAAACAAGCTACAATGAACACAAGAGAGAATCTTTTCTAGCTTTATTGGATATTGTTGTTCTTTATATTATCCTATAAATATAATAATTAACTAGAGACACCAATTATTGTTTTTTTAAGGGTGTCCGGGTCAAAGGCCGACTAATTTCCGGTAATTTTTGGGGGCTAAACATGACCCCACTTAAATGTCCTCAGGTATGCACACGGAAAGACTCGAACTCGGTTAGGGCGCCATAAACCCGCCGAACAATAACCAATCCACCACAGCACTGTTGAGGACACCAATTATTGTTTTACTCTCTTTTTTATAATATACGTTTAACATCAAAATTTTCTTTAAATTATAATATTACTTATTTTTTTTTCCTTCTTAAAACCGTTTTCGAAAGTGTAAATCTTTTATCAAACTAAATATTTTAGGTATGATGATCAAGACTAAAAATATCAATACAAGTATTCATTAGATTTCAACCAATTATTTTATGTATTCAATAAATATAAAATATACTATTAAAAGAAAATTTTAAACCCGACTCTTCTATATCCGTGAAGAATGATGTTTAGAAGAAAAAGAAAACTAAGTAATACGTTACTAACTGTTCATTTATACGTTATATATATATATGTGTATATAAGTAATTGACAATGTTTCTTGATTTCTATACACATGTATACGCTATATCCATGTGCATACTGGAAATTTTACTTTCAACTTATTTGTATACATATGAATATTGTATAGATGTATCGACACTGATGTGTTATTTAACTCTTTTGTTTTTTTACGATTTTCTTTTATACCTGATCCAACATATAGAAGTCCCAAATATAAATGGCAAACACACACACACACACACATAATATAAGTGAGGAAACCTGTTAGTGTGCAGAAAACGTGTCCTACCGAATTAGGTCGCGTCAAAGGTGATCCGCTTCTTTCTGATTTGATAGCACATGTGAGGTATTATAGTATTACTTAAAAAACACTTTTATCACTTGTGATAAGATAATACATATGAGAGGGCCTAGAGTGTAAGAGCGACTTGGCCCGCAACGTAGGTCCGCCAAAGGTGATCCGCTTCTTTGATTTATGGGTTGTTTGGTTGGTTTTCTATTATGTCCTATATGACTAAAGTTGTCTGCGCGGATTAATATGCCTGTATAGACTGAAAATGTTTCTGTTTGGGAGGATTTTTTTTCATAAATGAAAAGAAGATGTTTTTTGATTGGGAGAGACAAGTTTGGATAAAACTTGGCTTTCTGTATAAAGCTTCCTTCTAAAAAACTTAATGAATAAGCCACTTTCTATATTATTAAGCCATTACCAAACGGTCTATATACCTAATCAAATAAACTGTAAATCTTATTAAGCTTATTAAGCTGCTAAGAAATAAGCTTTTAATATTACATATCACATATAATCAAATAGAATATCACATATAATTGACAATGTTAAAGAATGTTATCTTTTTTCTTGTAAAAATGAAAGATGATTTGGTTTAAAGTCTTCTATATATATATATTTATGTGTGTGTAGTAGTGTGAGAAATATAAAATGGGAAGGAAGTGAAGAGATAAGGTGAAGATAAATTCCTTTTTAGGGGTTTGATAATAAAAGGAAGCCAAGTGTCAAATAAAGTGTTTAAGATAAGGTTTGTAAATGATAAGATATCATGTGTTTTTATGTCAAACCAATTAGATCTCAACTACCACCCTTTCACACCCAACTATTATTATTTATTATTTTCATTTTTTCACAATAGATTCTTAAAAAATATATATCATATGCTAAATACTATTGTAATTCTTCCAAGCTCAAAACAATTAGCTGATTTTATTAAATTTAACTAAAAATTATGGAAAAAAATATAAAAATTAATAATTTTAAGTTTATAAGGAATTTATGAATCTAATCTTTTATATAGAATGAAATGTTATAATTATAATATTCAAACGGAAAAATGAATAATTAATATATAAATATGAACTACTAGATAGTTAGTATTCGAATCGAGGTATAATTTCTTTCTAATAAAACTATATAACGTTTTTTGACTTGTATATACATTAAAGAAATGTTTATGGATTTTATATCTAAAGTTATATAATCATATTAATCATGGTATTTAACATAATTAAGTAAAATTCTTAAAGTTATTATCTAAGAGTTTTATACTTCAACTGTTATATTATATTGTATGATAAAAAAGAAGAAAGAAAATACAAAATTTTTAAATTTAGAGAAGTTTATAAAACTAAATAGAGAAGAGATAATATTTTGTTAAATATATAAAAATATTTTAATATTATAGTAATTTTATATTTATCAAAATAAAGTAATTGATGAAGTTGAATATAATTCTTTTTAATATATTTTAATTTTTAAGAGTGTATTTAAATATATATATATATATATATATGTATATATATAACACATAAAATGTTCTAATAATTCGTAAAATATAGGTGTTCTTTTTATAAGTTAACAATTTATATTTATTTACTTGTAAACAAGACCGATATAAAAATAAAGTACAAACAATGATAATATTTTTTAATACCATAAGCTGTTAAACTATGTAAAATATAGTAACCATTTTATTTATCTTATTTGGGATAAACTCAAATAAAATACCTTAAAGAATTAAAAAATGTTAATTTAATAGAATAATATCAAATTTTCAAAAATCAAATATTCCAAATCTCTTCCTTTTTTCCACATCCAAGCATTCTCTTTGTCTCATTTCCTTCTTTCTACACATACCAAATAAAAGTTCTCAACATCTAAAAAGTTATTACAAATAATTCTATCCTTTTATTTGACTAAAAAAATGTGAAATTTAACTTAATTTCATTGGACACTTCTAAATTTTGTTATGTATCAAGCTAATACTTTATAAGAAAATCATTCAATTCTACTTGAATAAAGGAGATTCAATTTAATTCAATTCGAATATATAGGATAGCACATTAAGATCTTCTAAAAGCATCTATAAGGCACTGCGTAGCTGGAAGCGCGCAAGTCAGCGGGCTTGTGCGCTTCAGCTGGGTTGTGTTACGCATGCCAACATGCTTGGTGAGCATGCTCGTGATCAGGTTTGGTAACCCACTCCTACCCACGACTCTCTCTCTCTGTNTTTTTTAATTGATATATATATATATATATATATTGGGTATTTGACTTGTGAGTAGTGATACTCCTATTTCGTGCTTGGTAAGGCCGTAAGGGTTTATGGGTAAATATGATGTGGCGCTAATATGACAGCTCGGGCTTGTGGGCTTTGTAGGTTGTACTACCTAAAGCCTAATGTGGTTTTTAGGATGTTTTTCACTCACTTTTCAAGATTTTTAACATCGTAAAAGGAATTTTTTTTTATCAGATGTTGTAATTGCATGATCTACTTTTTAGAGTTTTTTTATATGTAATTAGTTTTAAAATTGCAAAAAATTATAATTTTTCGTATTTCATTAGTTATGTTTATTAATAATTAAACTAATTAGTAATTACATTTAAATATAAATAATAAAAATCAATGTAAAATAATATAAAATTAAAGTATCATTTTTTTTTATATTCAGATTAACAAAAAGAAGTTGTATTAATATTTCTATGAATTATTTGAAAACCAATTTTTTTTAAATTAACCTTTTTAATGTTTATTGTATACAATTTTATATAACTTTCTAAATGAATTTTAGTAACAGAAATTTTTATATAACTTTATAAATTTTATAGTTATTATTGAGGAGAACGAATAGAAATTTAAATTCTTTTCTCACATCTCAAGTTTTATAAATTAGCTATTTCTCTTTTATACTTTAAAAAATAATACAATAAATTTGTTAGAATCCTTACTTTCTTTATTTAAAATGAATATATAAAAAACTAAATGGAAAACACATTAAATAAGGTTATGTTTAGTAAATTAACTAATAAACTAGCTGTTGATTGATAAGCGAGCTTATAAATAAATTATGTTTAGCAAAACTAGCTTATGAGTATGTAAAATTACCAAAAAAGGTATATTGAGGTACAATAATTAATATTAATAAGAGTATAATTGGAAAAAGCTCTAAAAAGCTACGTCCAAGTAGTTTTTAAAAAATGTAGCCTACAAGAGCATCTCCAACAGCTTTACTAAACTTTTTCTATAATAGAGAATGATGGCTAAAAATTTTTAAAATTATTTTGTATCTCCAACAGCTTTACTATTTTAGAGAAATTAAATTAATATTTCAATAAAATTTTGACCAACTTTTGATGGAAATGCATTAAAAATTATTTATCTCTCTTTAATTTAGTCAATTATTGGTTGGAATGCATTAAAAATTGTTTCTCTTTCCTAATTTAGAGATTTTAGAGAAATATCTATATCTATATTTAGGAAGATCTTCAACTTTTTCTATTTCAGAGATTGGTTTAGCAAATCTATTGGATTAGCAAATCTATATTTAGGAAGATCTTCAACTTTTTATATTTAGGAAGATCTTCAACTTTTTGGTTTAACAAACAAAATTCCATTTTTTTTGCTATTTTAGCAATGCTGTTGGAGATGCTCTAAGCTACTTTTTACACATCTAAACATGTACAAAAAAATAAGTTAACTTATAAGCTACTTTGAGTTTACTAAACAACGCCTAAATAAAAATCTGAAAACTCATAAAAAACGGATGAAAAATGTATGAATACAAAACTAATTAACAACAAAAAATATATTATTTTGGTATGATTTATTTCTTTCAAAATATAAATATATTTCATATTGAATAAAACACAGGGTGAGAGATGTAATTGTCTAAAAATAAAGTTGTGATCATCTTTTTAATGATATCCATTATACCAATTATGAAAAGTTTTTAAATTTTTAATTCTCTTAAGATTTTTTTTTTATTTTTTTTAAGAACTTCTCTTTATAAAATACTCTTTTTAAGTCTTGAATATAGAAGGAAAGAAAAGAAAAAGTCCTTGATTCACACCATTGACTTTTTTGGTGCTATTATTTCTCCTAAAAAATAAAAAGAAAAAGAAAATTACGTAATCAACGGTTGCTATGTATGCCACGTGTCGTAAAAACTACCTCAAAGACTCCAAAAGAAACGTGGTGCTCATGCAAGCCGATATTAAACGTGTCCACAATTATGGAATTACATGCAATTTTATTACTTTTTATTTTGATTAATTCTTTTTTTTTTAAATTTAACATCCTACAATTAATTTGAAATTATTGATTATGGTTCTATTTGGTAATCGGATTAAGCTAGTTGGTAGCTGATAAGTTAGTTGTATAAGCTAGTTTATAAATAAGTTATCTTTGATAAAAACTAGCTTTAAAATTAGAGATGGACTCAAGACGATTTTCAAACGGCGACACCATATATTGACCATATAGTTGATAAGTTGAGTTTATGGTTTATTTTCATAGTTTTTTTTCCTTCGAATTTTTTGTTGATCACAAAAGAGATTTTTTAAGTTCTTTTTTGTTGATTTCGATGGGTTCTCTTTGATTTTTTTGTTGAATCGAGAGGATTTTTGGGTTTTTTGATTGACTAAGAGATATTTTTTTTGGTTGATTTCGAAAGAAATTTTAGGTTTGTTGGTTGATTTCAAGAGAAATTTTTAATCTTTTTAGTTGATTTCGAATGGATTCTTTTGGGGGTTTGGTTGATTCCGAGAGAATCTTATGGTTTTTAGGTGCACACCTTGAAGTTCTGAAACTGGTACGGTAGCACCCTCTTAAATAATGTGGTTGCACCTTTACGAAACTAAATTTTTTTACCCTTTGTCGGAGAAATAATATGGTAGCACGTGCCACCGTGTACCCTTAGTTGGATCCGTGCATAACTGGCTTATGAGTATGTAAAATGACCAAAAATGGTATCTTAAGATATAATAACTAATATTAATATGGATATAATTAAAAAAAACTATAAAAAACTTATAAAATACTACTTTAATTAATATTTTAATAAGCTAGCATTCAAATATATACTATCTTATAAGCTACCTTATTTTTTCCAAACACGATTTAAAGGAAAAATCACAAGTAAGAACGGGTATAAGGTATAAACAACATTATCGTTTAAAACATTAATTAATAGTTTATTTTAGAAATTATTATTTAATGTTATCTTAAAAATGGGAATTGGGAGGATGACAGAAAAGATATTTTATCCAAACATTAATTAAAGAAATACTTGAACATTTTATTCCTTTTTCTTTACCTTTTAATTAAATGGTTTTTCTTTTTTGCATATTCAATCATATACTCATAACTAACTAATAAAAAAAATTAAAATATCAACTATAAGTCATATTTTTATTAAATAATTATCTTGATTTGCCAAAAAAAGAGAAATATTGTATTAAAAACCATTAATATTTATAGGAATCCATTTGTAATAACTCCAAAAATCTTTTTGTGGGCTTTCAAGGATTAATAGGTAAGTATTATCTAAGAGCATCTCCAAAATTTCTTTAAAATGGGAATTTAAAAATCAAAATCTTCAATAAAAATTGCATTCTTTTCTAGCAGATTCCTCGTTTTGGAGATAAATTTATGATTATTTTATTAAAATGTTATTTATATTTAATTAAATAATGTTTCTCTCACCTAATCATTTCATTTGAAAGTATTTCATTGTTAAAAAACAATTTCTCTCTCTTGTTAATCATATTTGTGAATATCTCCAAATATGGAGAACATTACACTCTCTCTCCAAAAATGGAGAAACTACATTTTAATTAAAATTACACTCTCTCCATTTTGGAGAAAATTTGAGAAGCTGTTGTAGCCCAAATTTGTTTAAAATCTTCATTTTCTTTAAATTGGAGAAAATGTCAGAGATGCTCTAAAGACTTATAAAAATAATCATAAACTTTTTTTAGCTTAATTAATTGGGATATTTATAAAAATAATAAAGATCTATAACTGTTAACAACCGTTTCTCACGTTAGTCTTTTAACTTTTATCCGAATTTAATCATATATATATATATATATATTGTGTGTGTGAAATTTGAATGGATTTCCTATTTAACTCAAATAAGATATTTTTAAAATTTTAATTTAATTACAATAATAATATAATGTGACCAATAAATGTTTTATTTTGCTACATTTATTAGGCCTCCAATACATTTGACCATAAATTGACTTTATATCGTATTGACTACGCGAATATGCACCGAGGTTATGCGCGTAACGGTGGATGAAAGCATTGGAATGTTACTTTTGTAGTCCTTGCATTTCACCGTATGTTCACTATTAACCCCGTACTTTTTTCTTAACGGAATTCCAGTGGAGAAAAGAATTTGAAAAGGTTTCGAGATTCTTTTCGTCAGGGGCCTCTTACAAATGTTTGTTAGGTAAAGGTTCACCAAGCAAGAGCCTTTACTCTTAGTTACTTTATCTTTATAACATTCTGGACCATTGAAATGGAATATTGGTAATCGTCTTTTACTCGGTAAGCGTTAACCACGTAAAAGTTCCCTCTCAGTAGGATTTTTCGTATCTGTCATGTTCATCCCATAAGATAAGTTGTATCTAGTAAATATGTTTACTGGGTAAATATTGGTAAACGACCTCTCAGCTAAAAAGCTTTTACGGTAGCTATATCAAGCCAAATGTTGAAAATCCTTAAGAGTTGACTCGACGACAGTTATAAAACATAAAGCCACCTGTTGCCTTGTGAAATAAAGAATTTCATATTTGATCATGCTTATTGTGCTCAGTCTTTAAAAAAATGTTATCAACCTCCCTGTTCTCGAGGTTAAAAATTAAGAGAAAGAAAGGGAAGGAGAGGAAAGGAAAAGAAAGGAAAGGGGAGGGTTATCCTTCTAAATCATCCCATTTTTGGGAGGAAAGGGAATGATAACTTTCAAGAGTAAAATAAGGGAGAGTTATCCCTCCAAATCCTTCCAAATCATTTATTTTCTCTCATTTAAAAAAACTCGGGAACACACTTTTGTTACTTTCCTTAGAAATCCTCCCCTTTCCTTCCTTAAAAATAACTCGAGAACAGGGCGTTAATGTGAGGTAGGTAATCTTTGACCTGAATGCGTCAAAATTAAAATTTTCTGCTACAATTCTTTTTTTATATAAATTTTAACCAGTACAAATATTGATGATGTGAATGCCGAATAATCAAGTTATACTATAATTGTTGATTATGTCAAACACGTTACGTTAAGATCAACTGATGCAATGTATGTTGAAAACACATTTGTCAGATAAAATAATGATGCAATATAAAAAAAACATCTGTTACACCAATTGAGATTTCCCCCCTATCATTACAATACATAAAAACAAAACAAAAACTTCATTATATTTTGATGCATTTTGTTTTCGATCTTTCATCTAAAGTTGTTTTTGACAAACTAGCTGATAAGCGAGATAGCTGATAAGCGAGCTGATAGCTGATAAGCTAGTTGTTGATTAATGAACTAGATGGTAGCTGATAAACTAGCTTATGAATAAATTATATTTGACAAAAACTAGCTTATAAGTATGTAAAAATAACCAAAAAAACATATATTCGGATATAATAATTAATATTAATAAGGGTATAATTGAAAAAAAAAACTACAAAAAACTCATGAAACACTACTCCAGCTAGCATTTCAATAAGCTAGCTTATGGTCAATCCAACACATATATACTGGCTTATTAGCTAGCTTATTTTTGTCAAACACAACCTAAATGTATGTTAATCGACCAAAAGTCAAGAACCATCATTCTAACCAAAAACTTGATGTCAAAATATCGTATAACACATCAACATAATATCTGAAATCTCTAGCTTTTAACTCGTTAACAACTTAAACACAACCAAAAACAACAACACAAGTAAACACAAAAGGACTTACTTTGCCAATAACTAAAACCTCAAGGTTATATCAAAACTTATACTTGGTCTATACTATTTACACATTTATTCACAAATGGATCATGTTGTTGTCTCTCTTCATTTGTCGTATGTGTTCTTCCTTCCTTCCTTCAAATCTCTCCATAAAACAACCGATTTCAATCCAAAAATTGATTGAAAATTGATATAAAATCCCCAACCAACTCCAATCCAAACCCCAAATCCAATCCAACCAACCCTATCAAAACCCCAAATTTCACCCCAAATCCCCCAATTTCAACTCCCCCCTTTTCGATTTTACCCAATTCAATCCAAATCCCTAATCTTCCATTTCAAGTTTTCATCGATCGATTCGAAGGACTGAAGATATAAATCGAGTAATCATCGATGACGAGAAGGTGTTCTCATTGCAGTAACAATGGGCACAACTCACGAACTTGCCCTAATCGAGGCTTGAAGCTATTTGGGGTCCGAATTACCGATGGATCGATCCGAAAGAGTGCTAGTATGGGTAACTTGACCCACTACACCGGATCCGGTAACTTTTTGAATGGATTCTCCGGCGCCGCCGGCGGCGGCGGCGGAACCGACGTGGATTCGCCGGGAGACACGCCGGATCATAACGCTGCCGGTGATGGATACGGGTCGGAGGATTTTGTGGCCGGGTCGTCTTCAAGCCGTGAAAGGAAAAAAGGTTAAATTTTTTTTTGAAATTTAATTTAATTTTGTTATTTTTATGATTATATAGTTTTTGATTTAGATTTTTCATGTGTTTGAATTTTGANTTTTTTTTTTTTTTTTTTTGTTGATGAGTGGTGCCATTAATTGGAGGTGTGATGATTTCTGAATTTGAGGTTAAATTGGTTGCATTTTTGGTCATTTATTGATGGTAAATATGTGATATAGAAATTAGAAAATGCTTTTTGAATCATTTTGAGCTTTTTGGTGTTAATTATTGCTTTCATAAAACTAGTAGTATGTTATGATTGTGGACTTTTATGTATGTGTGTGTGAGGAAGGTTCATACGAGAAGCATATCAATTTAAGAAAAAACGAGGAGCAATCTCANCTCGGTCAAAGCCGCAATTGTTGACCGGATGAGTGGCTGAGATTGCTCCTCACGTTTTCTTAAAAAGTTATGTTTCTCGTATGAACCTTTCTCATGTGTGTGTATATTGTGAGGTTTGGGGAAAACCCAAAAGTAAAAGATAAGGAACACCTTAATAATTGTGCATAGTGCATACAAGTGATAGAAGTAGAAGATGTTTATTGGTTTTTACTGTATTCCGGATAAATTACTTGTATGCATATACGCATACCGTGTAGAAAAAACGGTTATTAGGGTGTTCGTAAGTTTTTCATTATTTTATGGTTTTCACCCGAACCTCTCTCTGTATAGAGAAGGGTGGAAGGTTTAAGGGAAAGCTTTAACAAAAAATGTAGAACCAAAGAACACCTTGGTAAGCGTTTATCTGGATGGTAAACACATGTACATACAAGTAACCGAAGTTGTTTTTTTTGGTTTTTATGCACGTTTACGTGTGTATACCGGACAAATTGCTTACAAATTACTTGTATGCACATGTGCATACCATTAAGATGAATGGTTACCTAGGCGTTTCTCGTTTTTCATTTTTCTTCGGTTTTTCTCTGAACCCGAGGGTCAGGTTCAAGGGAAAACCTCAAAAAAGAAAAAAAAAACTGGAGAACACGTTCTAGCCCTTCATATGGACTCTATGCACTTGTGCATACAAGTAATTTGTAATATGCAAACGTGTATATGTACATGCACACATAATGCAAGTGCATATAAAAACCAAAAAACAACTTAATTTATTTCTATGCACAAGTGCATACGATCCAGATGAAAGGGTACGAGGTCGTTCCTCAGTTTTCCGTTTTTTGAGGTTTTCCGGTGTACCTCCCCTGATTTGATTTCCAATGATCTATTGTGTACACTAACCTTGCAGATTCATTTGAATGATGCCTGCATTTATGGAACATGTATCTTTTTGCATTCCTGTTGTTTTTTTTTTTGCTTCTTGAAGCCTAGAAGCATATAGAAATTCTTTGGTTAACTTGCTAGTTGGATATGTGAATATATAATGGGTATGATTGTTGGAAAAATATTGCATGAAAACAAATAAATTTAACAATAAAACGAACTTTAAAAAACGATGATTTAATAACCCCCCCCTTCGGTCCCACTCGTAGGTAAACGATTTACCTTCAGGGGACCGGTACAATGGAGAC
>LUCG01268403.1:0-12734 GCA_001633085.1 Carthamus tinctorius | reverse complement strand
GTGGGCCGATGGGTGTGGTGGTGGTGGTGTCTTGAAGTAGAAGAGGAGAATGTCTAGTCATTGCCACGTTAAAGCCATGTCAGATCCACACAAGCATTATTTAATGATTTTAATTGTCACGTCATCCAAAACAGGCTATTTCCGGTCATAATGGTATTATGTGTACAAAAAAAAGTTCAATGGTACATTGAGTACAAAAAATAGTTCAATAGTAATATGTGTACAAATCGAATAGTTAGTTACTCTTACAAGTCATAACCCCATTTTCAAATCATAACTTATAATATAAATATTCTTTAATTTATAAATCTTGAACATTATATATTTTCTAAAAGATGAATCAAATAAAAATACGTTCAAGGGTGTTTGACCTTCAAAAAGGGCTTTGTAGCCCCAGTGGCATTTGAAGTGTTTATAAGGTGCTCATTTCCCTTGTGGTTGTGGGTTCGAGTCTCATTATGAACATTGGTGTAGATTTAAGAGTAGATTTTAGAAGTAAGTTAGTTGGGTGAGTGTAATTTGTTGTTAAAAAAAAAAACCTAACGTGTGATTTTCTTCACAAGAATTTGATGGTTTTGGTCTAATAGGTAAAAGAAGAGAACTTTAGGGTTCTCTTCTGTAGCAATGAAAAAGATTAAGGTTTTAATTGCCAACTGGTGTAATCTTCAGGTTTAATTTCGAAACTTGCTCCTAAACTTTTACACCCTGTAAATATGTGGTTCATGCTTGTTGGTTTGTCAATCATTTAGTGGTCCCTAAACTATATGTACTGTTCAAACATGGTCCTGAAACTATAAGTTAATTGCATATAGGATCCTAAATATGTTAATTTGTTGCAAAGAGCGGACTCTACGAGTTCATCTTTTGACATCTACCTTTCATCATAATGGTAGAACATTAGCTTTCTAAAATAGGTTCATTCATCTGGTCATTTACTTTGTCAAATAGTAGGACCGGTAGACAAAAATAGATCTAAACAGATATGCAATTACGTAACTTACATAACTATTTAAAAAATATTGAAAATGGAGGTCTCTCTTTCTAGATACTAATAAAAACATAAGTTAGGCCACGGGCCCACGGCATCATATGATTTGTGCACCGAAGTTTCTCTTTTGTTAAAATTCCGAATTCAAGTTTAACCGGATATTAATAAAAGTATTGGATTACCTAATATCTATTCGTGTTTTATATCTGGTCGTTGTGAGCACAAAACCAGGGATGTCGATTTTGTATCAAACCATACTAGCTAAAATGTGTACCAATGTTGGCAATATTGTAACAAGTATGTAAACTTGGTTGGTACATGGTATTAGAAGTCCGTACCATAGTAATAACATGGTACAAACTTATTTAATTATTTAGTAATTTTAGTTATTTTTATATATTGAATATTAAATATTGTAACTTTAACTATTTTGTTTAAAAATTTGAACATTTTCAAGTATTACTTATTGCAGTTAAAACTCTTAAATATCACAAGTGATACCTGAAAATTCGAAATTTGAACAAAACGGTATTTTTTCCATACATGTAACTTGAAGTTGATATAAAATCATTACCAACTAATAAAATATTTTCGAACAGATTTTGAATAGCAATTATAATTTATAGATACACAAATTAGGGGGAAAAAAACTTGGTATATGACAAGTCCGCCCTACATATATAGGAGAATAAATCGAAAAGATAAAAGAAAAGCACACCCTTTTTCCTAAGACTAAAATTCTTCAATGTAGAATGACACATAAATTTAATGTATATAATATACAAGTTATTACAATAAGATTAATCTAAGATAATAAGGGTTGTCTTTAGTCTAAAAGGAGAGTTGAGAATTCAATTCTCAATCCTTTGACAAAGACAAAAAAAAAACATTAATCAATACTAACATCATGTCAATTATGAGATAAGGGATTACAGGATGAATCACCATTTGAAAGAGAATGCTGTCCCCCACCTTGTGAAGAAAACAGGATGAATCACCATAAAGAAGTCTTTACACCAAATCTTTATATCCACACACAAACCCTAATTATTTTCTTAAGCCCCATAAACCATATTAAAAAAGTAGCAAAATATAACATTCAAACTTAACACTTTTGGATCATCTTTTTCTACTTCATTTTGTGAGTATTTTTATTAACCATGGCCCATGAATTTCCAAGTCAACTTGTGTGCACTTCGACTAATCCTAAGGTCCCTAAAGCATAGATAGGAAAATTCTTAGTGGCCTTGTGCTACTCGAGTCCGAGTCCATTACCAAGTTTTGTTAATAGTTGAGCTAACACCACGGTTATCTTGAAAAAGTCTACCATACTATATAATCTTTAACTTATATTTTAATCAAATCCATTTGATCTATGAAAGAAAAATGATTCATGCTCAGGAGAATGTTATGGATTTAATTAATATATATATCCTAAAAAAAAACTTTTTATCATGGTAGGCTAAAACAGGGGGTTTTGTTGAATATCCTTAAAATGAGTTTTCAAACATAAACATAACTTTGTAAAATAAAAATAAAAATACCTCACCAACCTTATCTGACATGTCCCTGGTTTAAAGGGTCATTTTGAAAACAGAGCTTCTAGAGAAAGGTTATTGAGTCATGGCAACAAGAGGAACAAAACAAGAAACAAAAAATTGTGTTAGCAGAATCAGAGTCAGTTGAAGCAAATATCAAGTGTGTGGTACAAAAAGCCATCTAGATTCTAGCCAACACACAACAGATTCATTCACCTTTACATGATCACAAGTTTGCTGAACCACCCTAAAATCATCTCCAACCACCACACTAAGCATAAAGATTCAATCAAAGATGACAAAATTTGGAAAGAAAAAAAGAAAAAAAAAGTGTCAATTTCATTAACTGATAGAACTCTACCTGCAAATGGGGTTTTGTTGAATTAAAAGTTATACTCAAAATATGTGTACAAACTAGAACCCATTTTGGCTTAACTGATAAAGCTCTAATATGAGTTGGGATTCTTGTGAAATTGTGGTCTGAATGTGGGAGGAGAAGCAGCTAAAGGAAGTACCTGTGAAGAGCTTGAAGGGTACTGTGATGAAATGTTGTGAATATGATGATCAACCTCCCTTTCTTTAGAGACAATAAGTGTGATAAAAGACCCATTTTTATCATCTTCATCAGGCTTTTCAACACACCCATCACCTCCAAATCTTTCAATCAGTTTTCTCCTCTGAAGTTTATCTTCAGCATCTCTCAAGAACTTGAACTTTGGAGGTGGTGATGCCCAAATCCTGTTGAATTCAGCATCACTTGATGACTGAAACAAAGGGCTGAAGTATGTGGAATCCCTAGGGGTTATAGGTGGAGTCAAGTATGGTGGTGAAGCAATTGGGGTGAAAAATGGTGTGTCTAAAGAAACAACAACATCACTCAAACTCCTTCCTCTTGACCCTTTTTTACTCCTGTCTTCTGACTCCAAATCCTCCTTTGTTTCCTCTTTGATTGTGAAGAGAAATCTTGGATTTTGCAGCCTCAAGAGCTCAGTTTCAACAGTCATGTCATCATATTGTTCACTACCAAGTGGTCTGAGCCATATGTCTGGATGATTCAGCAGTTGGTGGGATGATGCAGCTTGTGGTTCATGGACCTGGGTGTCTGTGGTTAGCCCTGTGGAGGTCAAAGATGAGGGCTTTCTCCAACAAAACATGTACAACAACTCTCTTGCTGGACTATTGTTGTAACTTTCTTGAATCTCTCTGTTGGTTACCCTTTTCTTCCACCATAACAAATAGTAAAGCTCTGCAATTAGAGCTAACAATAAACACCCAAAAACAAGACTCAAACCAAGTCCTACACTACTTGAAGATCTCATATTTGTTAACAATTACATCACAGATGCTGAAAAAGAACAGTTTTTTACATGATGAACTCTCAAGAGGACTTTTCACAAACAGTTGGTGTGCATTAAACTAATGTGGTATGGAGAAGCGCTGCTCTGCTCTTATCTTTTTATCCAAGGAGGGAAAGAAAGGAAACTGAAGAGGCTGACTACACCATAAAACTTTGGCTCCAAAGATATTAAAACCCCCAAGCTATTAAAGTGGGATTTTAAAAGAAAAGCTACAGTGTTTCAAAACAGAGAAAAATATGTTTTTTTTTTTAAAAAAGAAGTTGAAATTAAACTCTTAAATGATTATGCATGATTAAACTCATGAATTACTTTTTTACTTTATACCCACAAAATTAAACCAACACCCATCACTGCAATTTCTTCACTTTGCACTTCTTTTTCAAATTTTTTGATGTAACATAAAGGGTATCCACATAAAATCTTCTATATAAAGATTATTTTTATAAGATATAAAAACAAAAACTTTATTCTTGATAGTAATATTTATTAAAAAAAAAAACTAACTGCAGTCAATAGTTCTTATTTAAAATATGGTTTAAGAAATGTATGTAAACCAACATTATTTTAGTTATTTAAGTATTTAACAACTAGCATTCAATAATAGATGTTTTTACATTGATGTTGTAAAGTGTAAACTAGCTTGGTCTCAAATTAATTGGGGTTTGCTAATCAACTTTGTATTCAAATATTTAATAATAAGATTAACTAAGATACCATAGTTCCTGCAATCACAATACTAATAAAACATTAAAATGTTGATAATTTATGTTTATTTGTTGTTGATGTTTTCAACCACATACTAAATACATCATTAAAAAAACAAATATTATTGAAGAATATCACTAGAAGAAAAAAAAATTTGCATGGACACAAATATCTTTATGTTATAATGTTTGGTTTAAGATTAAATGATATAAAATAAAGTGGATAAAAAGAAAGTGTGGGAAATCCAAAAAAGTGTAATTTATGGTTAGAGAAGAGGATGCCCACAAAATCACATGGCATCACACAAGGAAGAAAGTGATGTATCATTCAATACTGTCAGTTTTTGCCCTCCTCCTATGTTACTTTTTATGATTATTGTTGTATTTTTATTATTTCTAACAAATTAATTAAAGAAATTAATTATTTTAGCCATTTTATATAACCTTTAATACCTCTCCTAACTATTTTCTTTCCAAAAAACTCAAAATAATCATCAATTCCCTAAAATAAAATCTCCAATTGATGGATAAAGACCAATTTTGTAATTTTTAATTCTTCAAGGGACAACTATGCAAATCGTTCAAGGACAAAAACTGAAAAAAGGAAATCTGTTAATGGTGGATTTCTTTTTGACAGATTTCTAAAATTTGAGGATTTCTTGTTAGCGGATTTTGAATTTTTAGGGAATTTTGGCATGTATTGGGAATTCCGCTATTTGAGGATTTTATTTTTGAGAACTTGACGGCTCTTTTGAATTTTTTGAGGAGAAAATGATTAAAAGGTGTTAGGTCACGAGTATCGCCTTCTTTTATACCCTCATACCCTCACTAAACCCTCAAATGGAGTACCGCATCCTTTCATACCCTCATACCCTAAACCCTTTTTTACTATTTAAATATGGATAAAGAAGACGAGAGAGAACGGGTTCACCAGGCTTCCAAGCCCACACCCGAACCTGTCATGCGGAGCCGGCGCAGGGCGTAGCACCTACCCTCCCCTACTCGCTGAGTTGGCCGATGAACCCACCATGTACCTGCTTTGCATGACCTTAAGAGTTTTATAAAATAACTAAAATAATTAACTTCTCTATTTTATTGTAATTAAAATTTTTATAGAATTTATTTGTTTACATTGTATAACGATTTGCAATTGTTGGATGAAGTTAAACATCTTTTATCCAATTAACTCACGAGCATAGAATTAATGTTAATTCATTAATTACACGTAATTAATGAAAATACGGGAAAACAAAAACACATTGCATAAAATAAAATAAAAAATAAAAAAATTCATACCATCATAATTGTTAGAAACAGAACACATCAATGTATACAATGATGTTTTTTTACATAATTATTTATTTAAAAATTAAAAATGAAAAAAAAAAGTAGTTCAAGTTATTTTTCTAAAAATTCATTTTATATTTACAGAAAGCAGCAAAAACTTTTCTTTGATGTTATATATGGTTGCGCTTCATTTATTTTTATCAATAACATATGATTTTTATCATGTTTTATGTCATCTTTTCGTTTCTTATTTTAGAAATTTGTAGAAATAAATATTCATCATAAAAAGTAAAACATATAATTCATGAAAATAGTTTTTCTACCTTTTACATGAGGTATGGTCTATAATTCATATTACCCTTTTTAAACCCTACTTTTAATTAAGATTTTGTACATTTTTCATTTATTTTGATTATATTTAAAATCTTTAAGTTAAAAATAAAGCTGCTTTCAATTTATATAGTATCTGATTAATATTCTTTTTTTAGGCATAATAATTTATTTAGAAGTAAAAGTGATTATAAATGTTATAAATAAGCACCCTTAAATTTGTATAAAAAATATGGATGGGCTTATTGAAACATCAGGCCATTGGGCCGATGCAAAGCGAAAAGCCCACTTGATATTAAAAAAGAGATCATTATAATTTCGTAAATCTATTTTTATAATTGAAGAATTATAATTTTTTTATGTTCATGTATAAATAAAGAAAGATGCATCACATTTGATATTGAAATTGTATAATTGCGTTATTTTTTTTTCAAATGTATTTATATTATCTGAAAAACCATAAGTTATAGACATCATATGAAAATTCGGTATAAATATAGATAATGTGTTGTATGACATACACCTCAACACACATAAAACGATATTTAAGAAAACATAAACAAGTGTAAGAAAAATAAAACCCTAGCAAAAATCCATGCACTCAACATCTAAACAATGCTAGAAGCTTCTTGTCTAACCTCTCTATCAGAATCAGAATCCAAAAACTGAAACAATATTTGTGATGGAGGAACGGCGTCTGCACGACATACAGGGCAAGTAGAATGAGAATAAAGCCACATATCGATACAAGGCACATGAAAAGAGTGTGAGCATTCCGGTAAAGTACGCAACTCTTCACCCTCCTCAAATTCACACAAACAGATCGAACATATAGCGTCATCGTCGCCACCTTCACCTCCGCCCACTCTCAATATCGACCCCTTCTTCTGGTGTTTGTGTGCTGGGATGAGAAGCACCACCGAATTCTCCAGACTGTAATCATTGTCCTGGTGATGGTTTTGCTGGTGCACGTGGTGCGGTGGGCTAGGACGCCGCCAGTAATTGAACCAGCCAACGCTGATGAAGTGGTAAACGGCCACCAAGATAGCTACCAATGATACTATGACTAGGAGGGAGATCAATTTGAGTGTCAAAGGGCTCTCTTCCATGATGCATTTAGAAATTTTCGTATGTAGAAATGATGTGATAATTTAGAAGACGGCAAAAAGGAATCTTGATTATAATTGCGGACAATACAATGAAGCCAATTGTCCCATTTGATGGTGTTCCTATTGAGTATCTTTTCAAACTCATTGACTTGATCAAATCATTTTTTAATGTTGTCTTATTGGGAAGCAATTTAGATATAAATTTTGTTTTTAAATCCGTAATCAATCTTGATTTTTGAGTATGTTAATCTGAATATACCATCACGAATTAATTAATGATAACAACTTTTCTGAAATATAAAGTATACACGAAGAAAAAATCGAGCACTACACCAAAACTTTAATAGATTAGTTATCATAATAATTTGCTATATATTTGATGACCTTTTATCGTAAAGATGAATATCCTAATTTACAATGATAAATAATTATGGATAGAATGTTAAGTAAGTATGATGTTTTTTATATTTTGTTGTATTATCATTTTAGAGCATCTTAAGTGGTGGTCGTGATAAGAATCTTCTTTAAGAACCTTATTTATCATAATTTTTTATGCTACATCATTGTTACTTCAACAAAGTAATAATCCTAATAAAACTTAACAATTGATGTTCTTATAAAAATTTCACTTTCATTTTTTAGTGATAAGATATAATTTTATTTATAACTATTTACGATATATAAATCAGTTTCATGTTACGTACTTAAAAATATTTTAAAAATAATCTATACATAATAATTTAATGAGATAGTTAGAAATAGATTTATTAAAATAAAACACAAAGTTTGTATAAAAAAGTACAATAAACAAGAAAAAAAATACTTTACAATTATCTAATTATTTATTGTATCAATTGTAAAACTACATCCCTTATAGATTTATTAAAAGTAACAAAATGGTTAAAAATAATAAAAATGATAAATAAAATATCAAAAGAAATTAAAAATCCATAAAAACTTGGATTCTTGTTCAAGCAACCGAGTTATTATAAGGCCTTCGATACCGCTCATGGGCTTGCCTTCAGTACCACCTGAAGGCTCACCTACGGGCTTCTTCGGGTACCAGTGGGTTGCCATACGCCCGATGCAGGATTGTTCTTCAGATTCCGACNTGATGCGACACACACACACACTCTCTCTCCTTCTTTCTCTCTTTCTCTCTCTTGAAATATATATTTGGGTATTCGGACTTGTGAGTAGTGGTACTCGGTTTTATTGAGGGCTTGTGGGTAAAGCTGATATGGCAGTGAAGACTTATAGACTTATGGGTTGCGCTATCGAAGGCCTAATAACCTATAATTAGACAAAAATCTTTATCCTACGATGAAAGTTCTTAAAAAAAACCCAAGAAGAATCTTAAGAGGAACCATTTATTGTAAAATGCTCTTATGTTTACAAAATATTTAGTTTTTGGTAGCTTTTATATCAATTTAAAAGAATGGAAGCTAGTCTCTAAAGTGTACAAATTTTTTATTTTATATCATGTGGATCACAAGTTATCAAAGCTCCCACGCAAACTCAAAAATCACTTTTTTCCCTTGATATGAAATTAATTGACATTTTTTTTCATTTAGAAATAACATAATATGGTTATGAAAATCATAACAGTATTAAATATAATTTATTTATGATAATATGTTAAATATACTATGATTAGGTGTTTGTTGTAGTTTAATTTTATTTTCTTACAGCAATAATTACAACACTAAGTCCAAGAGTACCATACAATTATCTGGTTTTATAGTTTCACAGCCACATTAGCTCTACGTTAGCTTTTCACTATTCCACCCTCAATTCATCATCAATCTTTTAAATCCCGTAACACACAAAATACATGGTTTCATGGTTTCACTTTAATTAGTTTTTAAATAAATAGGAGAGAGAGAAACAGAGTGATGGACGGTGGGTTAAGGAAACCGCCCATGAGCCTGCCGCTCGGAAACATCGTGGACGTATCACGGGCGGCTTGAGCCCGTTGTGCCCACCTTAAGCCCACCGCGAAACCATTCATGTGTTACGCACGGCCTAATGTTAATGTGTTACAACCATACGATTTTAAACATTTTGATTATTTGACAATTGGTTGATACGCAATTGCCACATGCCTCCTATCCTACAATTTGTATTAATCAAATACTTATGAATTTAATAAATAAACATGTTAACAAAACTAATAATATACAACATAAAATAATTGAAATTGTTTTACGGAAAACTAAAAACATAATAATAAATGTTGGAAATTGAAGATGCAAGTGGGAGTTTGAGTTTCTATGCTTTATGTTGTCTCTAATAAGAAAAATGTGCTCGTTGTTATTACTATTCAGTGTCATGCCCAAAGGAACGATTAATGGTTATATTGTGTATTATAGGAATGAGGAAGTTAGGGGATATCCAATTTGCATGCAACACATGATTTTGGTGGACGAAGTTTTCAACGAATAAGCTAACAGGACCATATGCTTATTAGTCTAACAGTACATGAGTTATTGATAGAATCCAACTTTTCAAGAAATCAAAAATTCAAACTTCACCAATTAAATGTGAATGTTTGTTGTATTTGTATATAAATATTATATGCTTTTAAAAAGTTAACATGCCTTAATTGAAATTGGGCAACAAATACTTAATAGGGAGGTAAAATGATTTTATCATGCTCAATGAGGTTTATATGGCATCATCATTGAGAGTATGTTTAATGGAAAAGTGTCTACATAATTGTCATCAGTAAATTGTCAAGCCCATCATGTAAAAGAAATAAGGGTTAAAAGGTGTTTAAATGCATCGATATGTAATTATTTTACGTCTGATAAAGAAAATGATCAGAGAGAAGTAAAAATCGTAAAGAAATTATTATTACTGGAGGAAAAGGGCTTAAAGTAATCGAGAGAATGTAAGGAACCGAGACAATCATGATGAAGAAAGTGTTGCATACTAGGTAGTGTGGACCACCATATAAATCTTACTATCTTAGGGGTGTTCACACTCCATCCTTAAACCACAAATTAACCACTAGCAATAACAATTTATAAAATTTCCAAACCGATACGGCTTGATAAAAATGAACAAATTTGTCAAATTGGACCATAAAAAAGCAATACAACATAAACGGCTTAGATCATTCAAATATCTACATATTTTTTATGTTTAAAACAACATTAAGCATATAAACTCAAAATTCCCAATAAAAGAGAAGGTAGAGAGTAATGGGTATATGGAGCCCATACTACCACCGATAATTGAACCTTTGTGTCCTCTCAAACATAACTTTGTTCGGTTGTTCTCATGCTTAACACCATCTCCTTGTATAACAGACTAACAAATTACGTTAAACAGGAGGGACCTTAACAAATTGTTTAATTAATGTAAAAGAAGGAATATTGTTTGTAGAAAAACATACACTTTCAACCATTCAATATTTAATCTTGAAATGTGACTAGGGGTGTAAATAGGTCGGGTTAGGTTGGGTTCGGGTTCAACCCATTTATTAATTGGGTTGCAAATCTCAACCCAACCCACCCTGTTTAATTAAATGAGTTGAGATTTTCAACCCAACCCAACCTGTTGGGTTGATGGGTTGGTAGCGGGTTGACCTGTTTATGGTTATCCCAACCTAACCTATTAAATAAATGGGTTGAACCTGGGTTGACCCATTTAATTTAAACTTAATCTACGTAATTCAATGACAAATCAAAATAAACTGTTCAAAGTGTTAATAAAACACAAACCAAATACAAAATAAAATGTTGAAAGTTTCAAAGAAACACAACCCAACCAAATGCAAAAGAAAATGTTCAAAGTTTCAATAAAACACAACCCAAATGTTCAAACTTCAAAGTCTCTATGTAACTTGACTTCCACTTTCACCAACTCCGACTTCACTCTCGGGAATACTTTCTTCTTTATCCTCTAACTTCAAATTATATAATATATTAAATGAGTAAAAAAACAGGTTAAAAGTGGGTTGAAAACAAGTTATAAGTAGGTTCAAATCGGGTTATAAAATGGGTTGAAAATTGAAATCAGATTGTAAATGGGTTGGGTTCGGGTTGTAAACAGGTTGGAAATTTCAACCCAACTCAACCCATTAAATAAATGGTTAGATGGGTTGACCCATTTATCTTAAATGGGTTGAAAATCTCAACCCAACCTGCTACTATTGGGTTGGGTTTGGGTTGGGTTGGTGGATTGGGTCACTTTTTGACAACCCTAAATGTGACTAATTCATTTGATTGTTTGTACGTGTTAAAATATACAATCATTTTTCTTGATCATGGGCCTATTGAGTGTGCATTT
Source organism: Carthamus tinctorius (assembly GCA_001633085.1). Taxonomy (NCBI): domain Eukaryota; kingdom Viridiplantae; phylum Streptophyta; class Magnoliopsida; order Asterales; family Asteraceae; genus Carthamus; species Carthamus tinctorius. The sequence continues at coordinate 1,124 of LUCG01268403.1, read as the reverse complement.
TTAAGTGATTAATAAAGTAAGCAAATTTCCATAGTTTTTTTATATGCTTCTCCAAATCCAAATATTTTGACCATTAACAATAAAAAGTCCTAATCATAATTTTAACCAAGCGCTCTTAATTTGATATCATGTGATGGTCAATTTAATTATGTATCCAAATACCTCCTTATTTTTTGTTTAATAAAAGAGTCAATACGGTATATAAAGTACAAACCATAAAATTCCATAATGGTTTTTGATTTTGATATTTGTATCTGATCCATGTACGTGAAACAAAAGAGCTTAAACCTTTTGAAAGAATACATATATCCTCGAACTCCATGTCTCCATTCATTCATCAACGTACATAATATATTTATTGAAAAATGAGAAAAATGTTTGACTAATTAAAACAATTATATGTCACTAGTTGATTCAGTCATAGACTGGGCTACCTTCTCAGTCCAGTCAAAGACTGTGGTTGGGCTCTAAGTCCAGCGTAAGATGGGTTGGGACAGCGGAGGATTAGTGGGCTGCCCATGGATGCCCGATACCGCCAAAGAGACGTGCGTACGTGTATGCGTTCTTAGTAGTCGTTTGTTGGTTTGATGCCGCTATTTCTTCTAAAAAAAATTTAGTTGATCGATGAGATAAGAAAGACACATGAAATTTAGAGACAAATGAAGTTATTTGGCTTTTGATAAGAGGATTCATTAAGATATGAGAAACACATTATTATATTGTAATAAAATATGTAATTTTATTAAAATATTTAAACGAACTATGTTCATAAAAGAAAATTAGGTGTTGACACAAGAGAAAGCATAAAGTTCGTTTATTACTTTATGACCACGTGACCTTTAGCCCGATGATATTTAAACGAACGATAAAGTTTTTCTTTGCTTTGAAATTTAATTATTTAAGTTTCATCAAAACCAAAAAGTGTATATGAATATCTTTAGGTTATTAGTAGCGCAGTTCATCGAGCCCACAAGTCCATCCTGCTATATCAGTTTTACCCACAAACCATAATAAACCCATCGAGCTCACTTTGTCACGTACCCCAACCCACCAAACCGAATACCCTATATATATATATATAGGGGTGGGTTCAAATGTAAACCACTTTTTGGTTGTGAACGTGA